>PVJH01003326.1:0-144862 GCA_004026705.1 Nesogale talazaci
AAAAAATAATAAAAAAAATAAATACAAAAAAGAACTAGGGAAGATTTTTTGACACAATTTAAATGCTTAGTGAATTAAGTAAAACACTAATTTTATAATTATCCTTAAAAATATATAAGGGATGTTATGTTTATTAAAAGGAGTGAAATATTAATGAAAATATGTTCTATTAGGTACATTTTTGTTTTGTTTTCCAGAAATTCTGGTTGTGTGCAGTGGTTTAATATTACTTTAAAACAGCTACCATGAAAGAAATCCCAAATGAGACAAATAGATGCTTTATTGTTTGATGTTGTCAGATGTCATCTAACATCTATGGACTACATCTAACATTGATGCTTTACAGAATGAAGCATTAACTGCACAGGCCATCTTCATAATCAATGTTATGATTGAATCCATTGTTTTTGTCATTCTGTGACCTAGTTCTTTTTTGTTGACCTCTACTGTGTGAACCATGATACCCTTCTCCAGGGACTGGTTTGTAAAAATGACACATCCAAAGAGCACAAAACAAAATATCACCATTCTTTTTTCTAAAGATCATTGTGGTTGTAGCTCTTCAAGCACCTTTTGTAAATTCTTGTTCAACCCATGCTGTATTTAATTTTTTTTGCCAATCAGAATTCAAACACATGAAATCTTCTTCATTCTACTTTATTTACTTATTCATTATCCAGCTTTCATACATCTATGTGAAGACCAAAAATACCAAGCCTTGGGTCTGTTGTGCCTTAGTCTTCCAAGAGACATCTCTTAGTTTAAGATTTTAGAGAGACCTTTTAAAGCAGCTCTGTTTAATGAAATCCATCTCAAATGTCCTATCTACACTGATTATGGATCTGCGAAAAATAAAATGTTGGACAGCTTCAATGTTTTTCCTCCATTTATCATGATATTGCTCATTGATGCAATGTTGAGGATTTTTGTTTACTTTATATTGAGGTGTAGTCTCTATTGAAGTCTTTATTCTTTGATCTTGAATAAGTGATTCTTATTAATGAGTATCCTAATTCTGTTCTTGTACATACAGTCTAACATTTTTGACCATTTGCTCAATTTACAGATTGCATAAGTATGGTAAAAGACTATAATCCTCACATACATCTTTCTTGATTTTAAACCATTGTGGCTCCCCTAGTGCTACTTGAACAGGCGCCTCTCGCACACAGGTATGGGTTCCAAATGAGTACAATTAAACGACATAGAATTCCATGGTTCTGGAATATTGTCCATAATTTGATATAGTATGCACAATCTAATGGCTTTACATAGTCAATAAAGCACAAGTGTCTTTCTGGTATTTTGTGCTCTCAGCCAAGATATATTTGATATCAGCAATGATATTTCTATTTCTATCCCCTTTTCCTAATCTAGTTTGAATTTTTGGCAGTTCCCTGCTAGTGTATTTTGGTGACCATTTTTTTTAAATTATCTTCAGCAAAATTTTTCTTGCATGTAATTTTAGTGATACATTTGAACAATTTCTATACTCTTTTAGGTCACATTTTTTTAGAATGGACACGACTATGGATCTCTTCCCTTCTATTGGCCAGGTAGTTGTCTTCCAAATATTGGGTCACAAAGTAACAAACACATCCAACATTGCATCATATTAAAGGCATTTCAGCTGGTATTTAATCATGTCTGAAGCTTTGTCTGTTTTCCAATACTATTAGTGTAATTTGAGCTTCTTTTAGTACAGTTGGTGGTTGGTGCTTGCTGAAAATGCTGCTGTAGACCAATACATTTTATAGCAATGATTCCATGCATCTCTTCTTCTTTCTTTCCTCACCCCTTTTTTGATGAGTCAGGTGAAGGTGTTACATTCCATATTGTCAATTACTCATTAAATGTCACCTCAGTATGCTATTCTGTGCCCCTTCCCTGATATCGCTTTTCCTACTTATGGACTTCCATCTTCCTTTACAAGAAAGTCTATACTTATTAACCTTGTAGCTCCCTGGTCCATTTTCTGATCACTGGCCTCCCTCTCTTGGTGTTAGGTGCCATGGAGTAAGTTGTGACCCATTGCTTTCCCTTGCTCTTTGCACAACTGAACAAAACTACCTGGTCCTGCATCTTCCTCAAAATTGGTCCTAGGCTTGAACCCTTGTTGTATCCACTGTGTCAAACCATTTCCCTGGGGGCCTTCCTAATTTTTTGCTGCCTCTCTAATTTACCAAGAACTTTCACCCTCCCTTGGAAAACTCCAATAGCTATTCCTTCCGGTATGCCAGTCTTTGTCATGCAATATGTGTCCTTTTATGATGGCCTGCTCTCGCTTAGCATAATGTTCTTCATCCATGTCATGAGTTTTCTGGCTTCATCTTCGTTGTTGTTGTTGTTGTTGTTGTTGTTTTAAGGAATGTATAGCATTCCACTCAGTGTGTATGTTGTAATTTCTTTATCCATTCTTATGTTGAGATTTGGGGCTGTTTCCAACTTCTTGATATTGTGAACAGTGCTGTGACTAAAATGGTCTCTTACTTCTTTAGGGTATATGACCAGTAGAGGTACTGTTAGATCATATGAATGTTCTATTCCCAGTAGTTTCAAGTAATGCTTTCCACAATTATTGCATATGTTTATAGACCTACCAAAAGTATCTGAGAGTTCCAACCTGCAGACAGCGTCCACACAAATGATGGAGAATTTGTTACCTGTCCTGTTTTTTAACTGGGCTGCCAGTGTTGGTGTAAATAGCTCATAATTATTTTGATTTGAATCTCCAAATTTCTCACATTTTTTACACAGTTGGTTGTCATTTTTGGTGAACTATCTGTCCTTTGCTAACATTTAAATTGGATTTTTCATTTTTTTAAATTTAGCACTGCAGATTTGTAGTGTAGTGTATAGACTTGGAGTTTCTTGCTTTTTATTTCATTGCTAAAGATTTTTCCCAATCTGCAAATACTCATTTTACTCTTTTGATGGAGTCTTTTGATGAATATAAGTGGCTTTTTTTTAATAGAGTCCATCAACCATCTACTTGTCTTCTTCGGTGTGTGCTTCCTCATTATATTTGATAGTGCGTGCAGGTCCTGCAATAGGACTTTCACATCTGTCCCTTTTTCTCATTGGTAATCTCTATAGAGAATTTACATTTATTTTTCTGTCTCATCTTGAGTCTGTTTTTATATATGGGGTGGTGTATGAATCCTGTTTCACTCATCTGCAGATAGAGATTCAATTTTGCCAGCACCATTTGTTGAAGAGAATGTCTCCCATTTAAAGCTCTTTGACCCCTTGTCAATTGTCATATTTTAATGGGTTTTCTATTCTTTTCTATTGCTCTATCTACCTATCATCATACCAGTGCCAGGCTGTTTGACTACTGTAGCTTTCTAAAAAGTTTTGAGTTTAGGTAGGGAGAGGCCTCCTATTTCATTCTTTTGCTTAGAGTTGTTTGTGCTTATCCTGGGTCTCTTCCTTCTGCATATAAAGTCAGTAATTACTCATTCCATTTATTTAAAGAATAAAGTTGAAATCTGGATTGGAATTGTGTTGCTTTGAGTAGCATGGCCCTGGTGGCAGTGAATAAGATTGAAAGTATGGATGCCCCCTTTACCTCCACAGAGTTGTGTTAAATTGTCACAAATTCTAACGTCATACTATTCCTTATTCAGAAGAGTCCTGGTGTTATAGTAGACTATGCATTAGGTAGCTAGCAATTTGAACTGACCAACCTATCAGGAGAAGAATAAGACCTTCTGTTTCCTTAAATATTTATATTCTCAAAAATGCAAAGGGATGAGTCTACTCTTTCCTATTAGATTACTATAAGGTAGATTCAGCAGATTTATGGCATTGAGATTTTTGTTTGTTTATTCTACACTGAAAATCACATTTCCTCATGACATATATTTTAGTCTCTTCTTCTCCTTCCTGTTTTTTTAATGATCTTTTGTGTTCTTCGTATATGATGTTCATGATATCATCTCCTAATTCTTCTAGTGTTCAGTACATCAAATCTCATCAAATCTATTCTTTTGGTGGCCATTTGGTTTTCATGAATTTGTTTAAATTTTCTTCAGCTTCAACTTGAGAATGCATCTAGATCACTGATGTTATGTTTTGCAGTTGGTCCCTGGTTTGTCCATCTTCTGTTCTCAAAGATACAATTTTTTATTCTTATTTATGCTTCTCACAAATACAGTCATCATTTCTAATGTTGAAAAAGGTATTTCCAATGAATACATCATTTGTGCTACAAAATTCTGTCATGTGATCCTTGGAGTCATTTCTATCACCAAATCTATACTATCTAAGCCTTGATCCTTCTCATTTATTAAAAAAAATTTTCACGTTATTTTTTAATGTTACCTATATCTTTAAGACTACGTACTAAAAATGAACCAAAAAATGTTGGGTGAAAAATCATTAAGGTCTTGACTATCATACAACTGAGTGGAATGACAAATAATTTCCCAGAAGAGGTTTTAATCCCATTAAAAGTTTATTTGAAAATTGCTTAAGCAGTTTTCAGGAATGCACATTTCTTCCCAGAAGGAGGTCATGAATTCAAAGATCTCTCCCAGATCTGGATAGGCACACATTTTCCTTTATATGCCTCTTCGATTATTAAACGCATATAAATTTTCTATATTTTTATGAAAAATGATATTTTATAAGCTGATTATAATAGTTAAAAAAACTAGAATGTCCTTTTTATTTTTCTGCTAACTATGCAACTTATGATGAGTCACTTAGACATCATAAAACCACCTGTAAGATACCCCAGTGAGTCCTCCAATAGCACACACATTTCTTCACATTGGATAAATACATATTCTATATATGTATTTTGCATGTATAAATGATTTTAAAATATTTTATATTGTTTCAACTTTAAATGTGCACTTCAGAGACATCATCATAAAATTCACACAAGTACACATGCATGTAGATTCCTCATACTGGACATACAGAAACCACATGTGGGAAGGGGGAATCAACGGGCAAGGTAGCAGAAATGAGATGATTATCTCTGTTCTTTTGTTGATACCTACACCTCAATAGTTCACATAGACAAATTCTATGACCTACCATAGCTCATCATCTCACTCTCCAGTTGATTATATAAGGCAAAGGAAACCCACTTCACATGATTTCTGCTACCGTTAATCCGGACAGAAGCACAGTCGATCCTGCTCCTGTGCAGTGGTTTGCGGGCTTGCACTTTTGACCTTATGATTAGCAAAGCAACATATAATCCAACAGAGCCCCTCCACGTAGGCACATACTTCAATATAATCACAATTGGAAGTGTTTGGTAGAGGAGACACAAGGGCTCCCAATTTCCATTTGCTTTCAAATAATTAATCTTTTGCCCTAAATGAAAGGTAAAATATTAATTCCTCAAAATACCCATGCAGCGAGTGTTCCAGGCTGACCTTTATGAATGACTTGTTCTAGAAAGCCTGATGCCTCACACTCTTTCCCCAGAAAAGCTTGCAAGTATAAGGATTAGGTGGGAACCCATACATTCCTCATGCTATCCCAGGCCTCTATTTCCCTATGAGATTTGTTGACTTTGTTGTAAGGATTTTATGTTTCCTCTTCTACCATTAGTCAGCCTTGCTTCTGTCATATCCCCTCTTTACACATGTCAACCACAAACTCGCCTTAATAAACTCCTTGTATATAAATCTCCCTCAAAATCTGCTTTCTGCAATGGTAACCTTCAAAGAGAGATGAAGTCGTAATCTGAAATAGACCTCTTCTTTCATTGAGTTGAAGAGAAAGAGGTGAGATATAAATATGGAAAATTAAAAGACTTAATTTTAGAGGAAAAGATGTCTTTGGCTATCAAAAGGTAGGAGAAGATGGAGATAAGAAAAGAATATCACACTGAAAAGGGATCTCCCTTCAGGAAGGAACACCCTCTTGCAGGTCTAGAGAGAGTGATGTTAGACTTCTGATTTATGGAACTATAAGATTAAATGTATGGCATCCAAATCTAGTATTTTAAAAGAAATCTTAGAGCAAAAATAAGAAATTAATAAAGAAATTTAAGGAAGAACTTGAAAAGAAACAAAGGTAAACTAATGACATTCAATAATAGCAAACGAAAACTTGGATGTAGGAGCAATAATTTGGGAAGGAAGAAATTCAGTGCTGTTAGTGATATCCCAAACATCAGGGAGCAGATAGTCAAATTCCTTCCTTTGCTGACTGCTTATTAAAGGTGTAAGATCCTGTCACTTGCAGGTAAAATATTAAAGTACATAATAATTGTCAAAATATTTGGTAAATATGAAAGGTTATAACTCTACACAGTATATGGGCATTATTTATTAAAGGTACTAAATAAATGCACACAATCAAAATGAGCATATGGAACTTATTGAAGACAGACTAATCTTGCATAATGAGAAGCATCAAGTCTTTGAGGGCCAGAAAATAGATCACCATTTGAAATACATATACTTCATTTCTATTTTGTTGATTATGACATTTAAAATGTTTGCATCAGTCAAGGAGTAAACAAGAATTCATTTAAAATAGAAAATTCATCCTTATGGCAATTTCAGGTAGCATTGTTGTGGAAGGAGGACTTCTGTCTTAAGAATAATATGCTGGAGATATCCTTCTTAAGATGGTGCTGTAAATAACTATATCCCTCTGTCCCCATCAGAAATACTTGAAAGAATTAGGAGCATCTGTAAGAACCAATCTTTTTAGAATTCTGGAAACTAGTCAAAGGTTTAAATCAACTAAGCAAATGTTGAATTAAGAAATGGGGACTTCAAAAATATGGTAAAGCTTTTGGAGTTCTATGTGGTCTGCCAGTTCCTTGCTCTGGTCAGGTATCTTAAAACTGTAGCACTTGGCATTACTAGAAAAGGATTCTTTTCCCTGGCTCTAAAGAGAGAAAAGTAGACCGTATTTGTCAATATTGTGTTTGTATGATTGGAAAAGAACTCTAAGATAATTTGAAAACAAACTCATATATCAACAAGCTCTGATAAATCACACTATGAAATGTATGTACCAGTTAAAAAAATAACTCTCTTAAACACTGCAAGACATGGACAAAAATGGAGAGCTTTATGCTTAGCTCAGTCAACCTTACAAATAGAGATATTTAGTGTCACCATTACTGAAATAATAAACAAAAAAGAAGATGATGACTAAGACTGATGACTATGAGGAGGCCAAGGATGGGCATTGGAACAGGAAGAAGAGAAGCATTGTGACAGGGGTGGGGGGTGGAAAAGAAGGTTTAGTAGGGATAGATGATGATAATGTTGATAATAGATAGATGATTGATAGATAGAAAATAAACATTGCTTCATAAAAAAAGGATTTTTAAACCCTCCAAATGTTTTACCCCTAAGATCTAAATATTGGTCTGAATGGCTAAAAAAGAAAGAAAAGCAAAATTGAAGTGGACTTGGAGTGTTTAGTGACATACAAGTAAATTTCAAATGTATGAAGAGATTTTTTTTAAAAGCCTTTGAAATAGTTCTTCTGTCACTTCATCTTGCAATGTCTTGCTTTTCTGTACATCTCTGTAAGTCTATCTAGGTAAGACAGACTGGATGAATAGTCTGGAGGAGAAAACAACTGGAATGATGGTTCTGAGGGGACATGGGACACAGGGAGGAGGGGGAAAGAGGGTGGTGTTGTCCATCCCAGGGATAAGGGAACAACAAGTGATCCAAAATCAGTGGCAAAGTGAGTGTGAGAGACCTGATAGGGATTGATCAAGAGTAATGTAACAGAGAGAAATTACTGAAACTCAAATGAAGGATGTACATGATAGTGGAATAGAAGGAAAGTAAAAGGAAATAGAGGAAGGAACTGGGAGGCAAAGGGTATCCACAGAGGTCTAAAAACAGGCATAAACATAGATAAAATATTTATATATGATCATAGGGAAATAGAACTATGTGCATATACTTAAAGGATTAGCATTAAGGCACCAGATGGATGTTGGATCTCCATTCAAGTACTTCCTCAATGGAAGGATATTTTGTTCTATTAAATTGACATTCCTTGATACTCACCTTCCCAACACAGTCACTGAAGACAAATGTGTATACAAGCAAAAGTGGTGAAGAAAGCTGATTGTCCCCAGGTCTCAATGATATAGCATTTGAGCTCTGAAAGGCTTGAAAGTAAACAAGCAGCCATTTAGCTCAGAAGCAACAAAGTCCACATGGAAGAAGCACACCAGCCTGTGTGACCATGAGGGGTCAATGGAATCGGTTAGCAGTCATCAAAGAACAAAAATCATAGTATTGCATGCCAGCCTTCCTAATATGGTCACTGAAGAAATAAACAAATGTGGTGAAGAAAGCTGATGGTGCCCAAGCTATCAAAAGATATAGCATCTGCGATCTTAAAGGCTTAAAGATAAACAAGCAACCATCTATCTGAGAAGCCACAAAACCCACATGGAAGAAGCACACCAGCCTGTGTGACCACATGACATCCAAGGGATCCGGTATCAGACATCACAGAACTAAAAATTATATCATTGTAAATGAGGGAGAGTGCAGACTGGAGACCCCAAGTCCACCTGCAGGCAAAGCGACATCCCCTTACATAAGGGTCCTGGGGAGGAGACAAGCCAGTCAGGATACAGTGTGGCAATGATGAAATATGCAACTTTCTTGTGGTTCATAAATGATTCCTCCCTCCCACCAGCATGATCTGAATTCTACCTTACAGATCCATTTAGACCAGAGGACGTACACTAGTACAGAGAAGAACCAGAAACAGGGAATCCAGGACAAATGATCCCTTCAGAACCAGTGGTGCGGTGGGCGATACTAGAGAGTGGAAGGAAGGTAAAGTAGAAAGGGGGAACATATGGCCTTCTCCATGGGGTATGGACAGGAGGGAAGTGGGTGAGGGCAGGCATTGGACAGTGTGCAATATGAAAATATAGTTTATAAATTATCAAAGGTTCATGGCGGAGGGGGATCAGGGAGGGAGTGGAAAAAGGAGGAGCTAATACCAAGGGCTTCAGTAGAAAGAAAATGTTTTAAGAAGGATGTTGGCAACAAAAGTACAAATGTAATTTGCGTACAATGAATGTATGTACAGTGGTGATAGAAAGATTTATGAGTCCCAATAAAATGATGAAAAACATAGATCTGATCATTCTGGCATAGCCAAAGGAAACGCAACAGTGTTGCAGGTCATAGAAATCAAATCTCTTGTGCTAAAGGTTTGGACCCATGTGGGCAGGAGGCAGGAGTGTAGCTCCTGCTCAGAGAGAGAAGCTCACTCTGGTGCTTTGACCATGTGTTCCCGATGTCCTATGGTTCTTAGTGCCGTGGACTTGATTCTGACTGAGTACTGATTTTGCCGAACCCCAAAGATTTGGGTGTGTCATATTTTTGTTCTCATTTGCTTCAAAGAATTTTAAATAGTATGCCGTATTTCATCTCTTAGCCATTTTTAAGCCCTGTATTACTCATTTTTCAAGTGTACGATTTTTAACTTTTCTCTTCCCATCTTTGGTTTCTAATTTTATAGCACTCTTCTAAGAAAATGAGTTGTAAATTCATTTATAATATTTAAATATTTATTGACTTGCTTGAGCCCCAACATATGGACTCTATGCACTGGGAGTGTGTTCGTGTGTATGCTTGTGTATAGTGTCATTTTTAAGTGGAGTACTTTGCATATGCTAGGAGGTCAAGTTTGTGAATTCTTTATACATCTGTGTCTTGATTGAACTTCCTTCGCCCTTGTCTGTCTTTCCTCAAGAGAGGAAAGACATTGTTGTACTGCCATTGTTGTACTGCCCATTTCCTTTATCAGTCCTCTAGATTTTGATTAATATGTTTTGAGGGTCTTTCAGTGGGTGCATATATGACTTTTATGGTTATGTCCTCAAATTCTATTGTCTCTTTAATCATTATGTAATATCCTTCTTTGTCTCAAGGATTTTTCCTTGAAGTATATATTATTGGAAATTAGTATTATTAAACTCGACATTTGTTGATAGTCATTAGATTGATATAGTTTTTCCATTCTTTGATTGTTTTGCTTGGCATCACTGCCTTCTGGTGGTTGTGGGAGCTACCCAGCCTTGCTGCTGCTGGATTTGAACTGCCAAACCAGTGGGCTGCAGTCCCGCACTCAACCACTATGCCACCGGAGCTCAGCCATTCTTTGATTTTTTAATTTATTTTTGTCATTGTTACTTGAAAACAGCATATTTTTCTTCTTTTTTCTTTGTATTTTTCTTCATTTCATATTGATGTATCTGATTCCAAATTTTAGCCTTTTCAATGTGTCTTATTTTAAAGATTGTTTTAAGTGTATGGAATGGGTTGATCTCAGGTTTGTCTCTGCTGATGTTGATGTCATGCTCTTAGTAATTTTATAATGCCACTCTTGGTTTTCAGTAGGTTACACATATTTATATATATTGATCATTTATAAGCTTTTGTGTATATTGCCCATTTATGGTCTTTGCTTTCACTTAATCGAATGCTAATTTTTCCAAATAGCCATTAATATAATAGTGCTAGATAGTCTATCCTTTTAGGAAATATTGTAGCTTATATGTTGCATATAAATAAGAAAGCTGATGACTCAGAATAGCCCATGAGAAAGAACGTTAAAGAACAAATTCGATTTCATTTAATCCTTGATTATTTGAGAAATTTTTCTAACCTTACTAATATGAACACAAATAAGGTGTTTTTGAAGTTTATACCAAGCATATAACACCCACAAAATAATATATTTTCATGATTAAAAATAGGAAGACTTTTTAAAAAATAAGAAGACTTATTTTTTAAGGCCATTTTCTGATTTTTTTTATAAATCAGGGTCCATACTGACTCATAGTGACCTCATAAAACAGAGAACTGTTCCTGTGAATTTTCTGATTTTGTAACTCTATGAGAGTAAAAAGCTTTCTCCCCAGAGTAGATGTTGGTTTTGAACTACTAGCCTTAGAGTTAGCAGTCCAACACACAACCATGATGGCAACAGGGCCTAAGAAATCGCCCCAAACAACAAAGCTAGTTAGCCTTAGATTAAGAATCAATCCTATCCTCCTTTACACTTCCCTTCAGCACCTTCCTGATGTTTCCCAATGAAATCCACTCCTCACCACTTGGTCTCTATCTTGAAACCTCCTTCAGAGCTAAAGGACAATGATTAAAAGGCAGCTGTTTGTATGTTAATATTTATTTATCTACAAGACAAGTGACAAGAATGTAGCAACAGATGCAAAAAAGTGATTTTTTAGACATTACCTTCTAGTTATCATAAGTATTTAGTAATATCAGAACACAGAAACAGCAGAATTAGATTACAGAAGTTCTAATATTACAGTGAAAATTCTGTCTATCGTAAACCAAAACATTTTTCAATGATACACATATAAGAAATTATATGTAAAATACTGACATCTAATGTTAACTTTTTGTATAATTTCAGTGGTGTTTCTAATGTCCCAGAATAAAATACAAGATACTATATATAGAACTAATGAAAATATATCTTCTAATTTTTCCAACATATAGTCAACAAGGTATTTGATTGTATGGAATATAAAAAGTCTTCCGACTAATTAAATGTACAAAAAGGATCATATACACTTAAAGCTTATGTTCAAAGTAAAGGATGCACAAATCAACTCAATGTTAGTGGCACGATTGTATTATTACAAACACTTCAGCACACTTAAAGTTATGCTGCAGGAACTGGCAAACATCTTTCTGTAAAGGACAAGAGTAAATATTTTAGATTTACAGGGCATAAGTTCTGTTGCAAACATTTCAGTGTAATGAGTATGAAAAAAAGCAGAGACAATATATTACAGTTAATATGGCCCTTTGTTCTGCCTCAAATAACACTCTTCTACTTTCATATCTGGGTTCTGTAATTCATTGCAATGGCCATAGAGAACTCAAACAATATTCATGATTGAAGAGTTTATTAAAGAAGTTAACAGGTTGCAATGCAAATGAGATATGCTCAGGGTACAGATGTTCAATCAGGACACGTTACAAAGTTCCTGCGGGACTGCTAATAAATGCCCAAGGGCATGTACCTCCACTTGAAGCCTCAGCTCAAAGGTATTCAATTCAAGCTCTATGGATCAGTAAACTCTACTCCTGAGTTAAAGAAAGCCAGCTCCAGTATGCTTCAGTCAGAAAGCACTCCATTCCAGCTCCGATAGTCAGCAACCCCTTTACTCCAAATAAGTGTCCAGAGGCACCGCACAGCACAAGTCAGCCCCCTACCCTAAAGCATCTTCCTTTCCTTGATCTGAGAGGAGCCATAGTGTAGTGGTTACACGTTGAGCAGCAGTCTGCATGGTCGCCAGTTCTACACCACCAGCAGCAACTCTTCAGAAGCACGACTTGACTTTCTGCTTCTGTAAGCCATGGCAGAAACCCACAGGGGCTCACTACAAGTCAACTTTGGCAGTGAGTCTCTTCATCTGAGAGATCCACCAGTCTGGCTCTGGCTCTGGCTCCTGGTTGTGCTGCTGCTTGTCAGCTGCCACCAATGTCCAAGCTATCTTCTGTATCAAGGAGGTAAACTTAGGGTTCAGAGGATGTGTTGAATCCTGGGTCTTGTTGGTAGTGACACATACCCCTTCCTGCTTCTCAGAGTGCTCATTTTATACTCTGGATGGTGATCACAAGGAATCCTGTTAACAGTTGCTCACTGTGGGATATCAGTGTTGTCCTCTGCCTTTCTATCCTGATCCATACAAGAAAAGGTCTCTTGGTGGGAGTAACAGAGACTTTGTCTAAAAGAGCTCTATTAAATCATTTCCTGCCCCTGTTCTGTTAATTGGGGGGGGGGGGGAATATTTATCAACCATGCCATTTGAATTTCACATGTCTTATGTGCTATGGCATATTATTTTTCTTTTGGCTTCCCTAAGTATTGGTAAATGTGAAATGGTATCTTCTGTTCTTAACAAAGTCAGATGGTGGCAGGGTTTGTCCCTTGGGCCATACCTTTTTCAACTCTGCTGTAATGACTTCCCATGGAAAGGTCCTCGGAGGAAAAAGTGAAAGGATATTCCTTTCTCTGTGGCATGTGAGGAGAACAAATAAAAAACTTAATTATCAAATAATGAGTCACAATAATTACCTATTTAGACACATATTTTCCACTGAGCCCCGGGGGCATAGTGGTTGTGCACAGGACTGCGGCCCACTGGGATGGAGGTTCAATTCCAGCTCACAGGAGCAAAGGCTGGGCCTCCTACTCCCACCACCAGAGGGCAGTGATACCTGAAAAAAAATAGATACATATTTTCCTAGTAGGCTGCTTGTATTAAGTAAATTAGTTACAAAAGACTAAAACTACTTTTTACAACAATATTTAACCAATTAAAATTCTTTTTATGTTCCATCAATTATAGCTTTTTAAAAAGTAAAAATCCTTACAGACCTTTTTAAAAGTTTCATAACGTCTAAATGAGAAGATATATATATTAGATACCTCTCGAAATCTTCATTTTACAATAGATTCAAATGAATGTGCAATACTTAGTATTTTATGCTTTGTGAAAGTTGGGAGAAACACTGAACAATGGAAACAAACCAGTCTTTCAATGTGCTCCACATCCGTAGGTCGGGACAAGGGCATGAACTTGAGAGCACACTGAGGATGGAGAGCTTGACTCTGCCACTGTGCAACTGCCGTGCTACTTAGACATGCTACTTAGCCTGCCCTGCTTCACATAGTTTTAATACAATTAAATAATCATAGTTATCCCGTAACTCCTAATAATATGGACTGAATGCAAAGTACTTAGGAAAAAGTCAGAAACATATTTAAGTAAATAGGTAACATTTCCATGTTTGGACTATTATTTATTATAAGAAAACATTAAAACCATTTAGTTTTTAACTTCTTAGAAACACAACTTGAGATTGGAAAAAAATAGATGTAGATTTTTTTTGGGCACTGGTTTATTTTTACTTAAGGAATACTGTTTTTGATAATCATCATGTCTTGGAGCTTAATCATCTGTCTTAAAGTGCTTTACACATGCAATGTAATAAATTTAGGAGATATGAACACAAATTCACCGTGATTCAATATTTAGTTAGCAAATCCAAACCACTCCTTTTCTATATCTTCTATTCTGATTATTAAAAGCCCTATATAAGGCTCCTGGGGCTTTAAACATGGGGGAAGCTGATGGTCTCATCTTTGTCCTATAGAACAGTTGTCAACTTTGAATTACTGATCTTGTGGTTGATAGTACAGTGCTTGCCTGTCAGCACTATCAGGACTCTTCAAAACATAGGTGAATCAAAATTAAAACAGAGTATATTAAATGCATAGGAACAATTGTGATGAGGTCACGGGACCCAGCAGTGTTTGGGTCTGCTCTGCAGAGGGTGGCTGTAGTTTAGACCCAACTTGAAAGCACATCACCCCTAAAACCACAAAGCCAAATGATAGTAAAGGCATTCTCGGGTGTTTGAATACATTGTAGGACATGCTCAGTTTTACCAGCAAACAACAGGACGCCTTCCAGGCAAGATGAGTTTCTGTTGATTTTTTTTTTTTAAAGCTGAGGTGAAATCATGGTTAATATGCCATTTTCATTAGGGGTCTACACTTCTGTATTTCTCTCAATGAAGTCCCTTCTAGGAGCATATTTATAGGAGTTTCTTTCTCTTGTGGGAGAAATCTGAGGCTTTCTATTCCCAGAAATCATTAGTCTCAGAAACCTCTATAGACATTTTCACTGTGTTACAGGGTCGCTATGAGTAGGAGCTAGTGCAGCGGGAGTGGATTTGTTCTTTCTTTAGCATATGTACCTATGGAATCTCAAGCATGCTATGTTGCCATATAAGTTGAAATTCAACAATAAGGTCAAAAGTCTGTTTTGTCATATTCTTTGGTCCACATGAAACTACTCTAAGCAGTTTTGTGCTGGTAAACATGTTTTGTTGTTAACACTTTATGGATCCATTGACCTGTAGGTCTTCTTGTGTTTTTTTTAACCCTTTATTACACTAACCATGAGATCCTTCTCCAAGAAATGTTCCCTCCTGATGATAATAATAATAATATGTTCAAAGCTTGGAAACCATGTCCTGTAGTTAGCAGTATAGCAGAAGGGAACATTTCCATTGCTAGACATTCGAACAGAATTCAGAAGAGAATATGGAAGGGAAGAACCCATTGGTGAATTGAGAGGAATGTTGTTTGAAAGAAGTGAGTATCCGAAAGATGTTTTATTGATTATACAAAAGCATTTGACTATGTAAGCCATTAAAAACTATGGATAGCATTGTGAGGAAACAGAATCCCAGAAGATTGAACTATTCTCATGCAGAACCTGTATATGGACCAAGACATAGCAATTGAAACAGAACAAGAGGGAACTGATTGGTTTAGAACCAGACATTTAGAATCAGATGCTTGCAAGGTTTAAAATCAAAAAAAGGTTGCATTTTTTCAGCATATGTTTCAAATCTTTATGCAGAACAAAAAATCCAATAATTTGAACAATAAAAGAAGAACACAGCATCAAAATAAAGACTCATTAATGACCTGTCATATGTAAATGACACAATATTGCTTGCTGAAAGCAAAGGGAACTTGAAGCACATACTGATGAACATTAAGGAATAGAGTATTTAGTTTGTATCACACTTTAGTGTAGGGAAAACAAAAATCCTCATAACAGGTCAAATAAAAAACAGTATGATAAATGGAGAAAATGGATTAAAGTCATTACAGATTTCATTAGACTTGAATTCACAATTAACATCTGTGGAAGAAGCATCAATAAATCAAATGGCATTTTGCATTGGACAGATAGATGGCACAAACCTTTTTTTTTTTTAGATTCAAACGATGTCCCCTTAAGAAGTAAGGCCTCATATTGAGGTATTTTTTGTTTTCTCATATACTTTCAAAAGCAAAGAAATGAATAAAGAATACTGAAGAAAAGTTGATGCATATTAAATCTGGAAATTTCTCTTGAAAGAAGCACAGCAAGGATGCTCCACAGAAGCAATAATGGAGGATTTTGTGTCATATACTTTGGAAATATTACCAGGGACACACAGTCCCTGGAGAAGAACAGACTGGAAATGGTTTCTATCAACTTGCCAGGGCAGGATTTTCAGTGATTTGGCAGTGAATACCTAATAATTCTCATGATATGATTTAATATAATATTACAACTCCTCCAATGAAAACTGCTATGAGTAGTCCATAAATTTAAAGGACTTTCCTTAGAAGTGTAGACCACTTCCAATACAAATGGATTCTGAAGAAAAGCATGCTTGTCTATTTGTTGAGGCTGGAACTTGCCTCTCTCTTGTCAGTCTCTGATTCTTTGGACTTAAACCAATAGCCTGCCATGTTACCTGCCAATCATGGGAGTCATGATTGAGCTGTGCTAGTCTGGGTAGACTAGAGAAACAAATCAATAAACATACATATGTATATAAGGGAGAGGCTTACATCTACAAGGAAATGAACACTAAGCAAAGATCCCAGTACAGATTAAGTGCATGAGTCAAATATTAGCCTATATGTCCAATACTAATCTATAAAGCACTCTTCAGATTCACAAAATGCATGCAATGATGCCAAATACAGAATGAACACAAGCCAGTGTGTAGGAAGTTTTGAGATCTAGTGGTGTAAGCATCTGAGTGCTGGCAGGAGTCTTCACGTGGCTTCTCTAGGTCCAAGTATCTGGCTACATCAGGGTAGGTCCAAGTGGCTTCTCCTCAGGGATGGCTCACAGGGTTCCAGCCTTGTCAGTTGAGTCTCTAAGGAAGTGAACGGAGAGAAACAGTGTCTCTACCTCCAAGAAGGAATTACCACATCTCAGGAGAAGTCTCAGGAGAAGGCCATGCTTACATAAAAATCTCATTGACTATCTCCAGATTGACAGGCTAGACTCCACTCCTACACTTTTAATCCTCGACTTGACACCAGACTAGGTCACTGCCACACCAGCCAATTTAACCTACCAAACATAGATTTGTTTGCTTCCGCTGCAATAAGATTGTCATCTTCCTGCCAATTGTGAGTACATCAGCACACCCAAAGCCCCACTGTCAGATACACTAGTCAGGAGCAATCCCAGACTCGTTGGATTTTACCCACATTTGCATCTCGGCTCCAATTGTATAAGCCTCATTCTGGATGTAAACTTACTTGTAATTGTAGACTAGCTAAGGCACATAGAAGAAATGGTGAAGTAAAAGCACTGAATGGAGATTTCCAAGGGGCAGCTCCAGAAGGAAAAGTGAAATTATCTAAAGTGCAAAGAGCTAGAGTCATACAACTAAAAAGAAGAACATACTCAGCATATCTTAAATTGAAAGAACTGAAGATCAAACAAGCTTTGAGTTGCAATATTGAAGGATTTTATAAGCAAAATGTGGAACAATGCAGGAAGGACCAAAAATCACAGGGCAAGAAAAAAGAGAAAGAGCTTTGTCATGGTGCTGAACAGCTATGACAACCTGAGATGCCAGCACAGGAGCAGGCACTGTCTCATTCTGTTTCACATGGGTTCCTAGCAGTCAGAGCTGACTGGATGGCAGCTAAGGACAAAAACACTGTATGTTCTGTATGGTGTCTGTAGGTGAAGTGGTTCCAGAGAAACACAATTGCAATGATACATTTTCTGAATTGGTACTCAGCCAATGTGTTTTCAATGACTGATGATTCTGATAGTTCTATTTCCCTTAATAAAGCAGGCTCTGGTAATCCATAGCCTGAAGTGGCAATATTGCTACATAGGGATCAATTATTAGTGAGAGTTTGGTTGCTCTAAGTTCATATGTTTGATACTTTAAAATAATTTTGTCAGGATGAGCAGTACAAGGAAGTTGATCTTACTTAAAATAGATCAGGTGATAAATGAAAGATAAGTACAGGTCAAAGCTGTAGCACAGCAGAGAAGATATAAATTTCTACTTGTACCCTCTGAGAAAGACTTATGACTTCTAATAACATAGCTGATGTGGTCAAAAAAGAAAACTAGAGCCTTATCATAAGAGTGGCTGAATAGGGCTGAGCCCTGGTGGTGTAAGTGGTTGAGTGCAGGACTGGGGCCCGGGGGCTAGGAGGTTCAAATCCAGTGGCAGCTTTCAGGAGCAGCACTGGGTGGCACCCACGACCACCAGAAAAAAAAAAGAGTGGCAGAATTACTTCACCAATGAATTCCAAACTTGAATGCTGCATGAAGTTAAAATGAGGACATTGATTGGGAAGTACAGGGGCTGAGAACCTTAGGATAGAGGTATACAGGCAGATAATCAGGAAAATTGGACTGCTATCTTGTTAATAACCTCAGCCAGCAATATCACCTCTCCTATTTGAGGACAAGAATCTTATCTGTGGCTGATAATCTATTATCAATAAAGCCATTACCCCTCCCAGCCATATTTGAGAAAATTGACTCTTTACTCAGACCTTGCTCCTGAAGTCAAGACTAAGGGAGGACAGCACTGGCACTGCAGCTCAGGAATGGGGCATGCCTGCACAGGAGCAAATGAAGAAGGAGTGCAACACACCCCAGCCCATCAAGCCCTGAGGACAACATTCTGGCTCAAAGATTTAAAGTACTTACAATGAACATTGGACTATCATTTTCAGTTTGGATTGCATCTCAAGGTAAAGAAAACAAAAATCATCCCAACTGGATCTATAGGTAACAAGATGGTAAATGGAGAAAATATTGAAGATGTCAAGAATTTCATTTAATTCATCCTCACAATTGATGGCAGTGACAATTAAGATTTTGTGTCAACCTAGAACACAGACTAAGACAATGACCATAGCAACAGCAGTCAAAAAGGTCAAATGATATGTTTTCCATTGGCTGCTGCAAAAGGTTTCTTAGATATGTTATAAAGTGAAGAGGTCATTTTGCAGACTAAAGTAGGTTTCACTTAAGCGATGGTATTTTCCATGACTACAGGTAATGTGAATGCTACACAATGAAGAAGAGTGGCTGAGTAATAATTGATACCTTGATATGAATACTAAAGAAGAATACTGAACATGCAATGGACTGTCAGAATAACAAGCCTATCTGTCCCAGAAGAATGCAGCCAGTGTTCTTTAGGAGCATAAATGGAGAGACTAGCATGCTTGGGATAGGTAATCAGGAATAATCAGTCAACGGACAAGGACATCATGCTCAGTTAAGTAGAGGGACAGTGAAAAAGAGGAAGGTTCAGTGACTGCAACAATAGACTCAAAGATAGCAAGGATTGTGATGATAGTATGAGTAAGTCCAAGTTTTAATGGACATAAGTCCACTAAGAGGCAGAGGCAATTCAACAATAACTGACAACAGAGGTAATCATCAATACTTTTGTTAAGCCACAGCCATAATGTTATGTACGGAATGTGTTACCTACACTTCACAGCTGAACGAATTTCCCCAGATCAATCTATGTAGAATATTTGCAACATGAATTGATATCATGAACAAAGAAAATTCATATTGATTGCACTTAACTCTTACCCAATGATTTCTATTTTGTGGAATTCATGATGGAATTTAGAATCCTTATCGTCAGATATACCGTCATTTCTACATTTCAAAATAGTGAAGAATAAAATGCTTTAGAATCACTATAATTAAATTGGTTCATTCAATTTCCCTTCAAAACAAAATATTACTAAAGGTATAATTTTTTGAGAATTTACTCTATACATTACAACCTGTCCAGTGATTTATATAAATTATCACATAATCTATTATGCGATTAGCAGGGGTTAGTGTCTGACTGTGGTTAGCCATGCAACAGTGTTGACGTGACATCGACTACTATTACCAGAGGAAACCCACTAAGCTGAGAATGACAGGGGAACAGACCCAGAATGTCAACACTTTCTATACTTTGCATGTGTTGGGGTTGCGAGGGAAGAAGTGTTGCATAGGGATTGGGTAGAACAGCATTTACTCACAGAGAAGCATATTTACAAATAGTGACATTGGTTCCTCATGGCCAGGGGAAGAATCGCTGAGAAGAAGATGTACTGTCTACTCTCCTATTGTGCTGCAGGCCAAGGGCCCCTTCTGCTCTCTGTATGAGTAAACAAAGTGTACTTGGCCAGGTGCCTTATGATGCCTACTTTTAAGCAGAACAGAGAGGTACACATCAGGTTCACTACAAGGCGTTATCCCCTAACAAGGCAGATCAGTACAAACGGTGTCCCAGGAACAGGATGTTTCAATCCTGAGGCTGTAAGAGAATACCCTAGAAGAGGGCCAAGAAGTTGCATGAGATTGTTTTTTCAAATAACAGCTGCTCAGTCAGAGACTTTGAGAAACTTATTCTACTTCAAGTAGTAGCATTCCTTAAAATATAAGGTTAAGCCTGAACACTGCCTTGTGCACTGTCTTGAAATGGAAAAAAAATAAATACTTTTGAATACATACTTAGGTGTATAATCCAAATGTACAATGATGATCATTCTATCAAGGAAAAGAACATTTCTAGGTATCAGTTTGCTCACTGATAAAACAAATATAATAGTCAATTTCAAAAAGTGGACTGATACTTGTCCACATTGCAGGCTCGAGGAAATAATAGGAACTGAATTCAACTGCACAGTGTAAGTCATAAGAAAATGTGGTAACCTGTTCTTCATACACTTACCAGCGATTCTTGGGCTTTGGGTTACAATAAATATAGAGGTGTATTTTCCAGGGAGAGATAGATGAAGAAAGGAAAAGAAAGGAAATTGAGTGTGGTGACTCTACTAGTTTATTGGCTATAGACAGTGACCAGGATACAATGAAGGAAAGAGAAAATCTGAAGAAACACTCTGTTGGCGTCACTGAGCAAAAAAGGCTGAAAAAAAAATTCAGCAACCCCTTCCTCACATGAGTCAAGGATGCACATTCTAGACCTCATACACCCAGTATTTTGAAGTTCTAGCCAGCCTGGTAAGACAAGAAAAGAAATGAAAGACATACAGATTAGATAGGAAGAAATGTAAGGGCCCCTATTAGCAGATGATATAAATATCTAGGTACAAAATTCCAGAGAATCAAAAATAAAGTCCTAGAATTAGAAAGCGATTTTAGCTTTGCTATATGAGACAAGATGAACATGAAAAAAAATCAATTGCCTTTTCTATCTATGGACATGTAGAATCTGAAATCAGACACACCGCAATTTAAAAGTGTTCCAAAGACAATGCAAATCAAGACAAATTCTATCATCAAGTTAATTCTGACTAATCATAACCCAATATAAGGTTCCCAAGATAGCATATCACTGCAGGAATGGACAGCCTCATGTTTCTCCCACCAAGCGTCAACCTTGAGGTTAGCAGTAGAGCACAGAGTCTAACCTACACTGTTATTGGGGCCCCAGGAAATACAAAGACACATCAAAATACTGCTACAAAGGTTCCTAATGCATAAGTGCATCTGTCTAAACAAATGGAATGGATTTAAGAATTTTTCTGTGATCAGTGGATAGCTGCAGACAAAGGATCTTAGATTATACTTGTCTTAATCTCCTCTGGGTGCCTCAGAAGAATGGTGACTGTCGGCTGCGGGGTCATTTCAATGCGAACCAGAGAGGTCATTTCAGAAGGTCTGGAGACTCTTTTTTTGTTTTGTTTGTTTGTTTGTTTTTAGGGCATCACTGCTCTCTGGTGGTGGGAGTAGGAAGCCCAGCCCCACTGCTGGAATTGAACCTCCTTCCCCGTGGGCCGCAGTCCCGCGCACAACCACTACGCCACCGGGGCTCAGCCCCTGGAGACTCAAAGGACCTCAAAAGAGAAATGTTGATAGACTTTTTTCAAAGGACCCAGGATGTTCATAAGGACTTAGAATGACAAATTTTTCCAATTGAAAACCGCATTGATTAGGAAAAAAGAAGTGGGAAGTTGTGCTGAGAAAATTTGCCCAGCATGGTGATGCTCCTGCTTATTCATTAAGGATAAGAAGAACTGGCCTCCTGAGTTTCCAAGGGAAATCTTATCCCATCAATCCTACATCCCTGCTCCTGCTCCTCCAGATTTCCTGTTGTTCTCCAAACTAAAAGACTATTGAAAAGGAAGACAAGTTGAGTCCCTCAAGGATGCCCATGACTACTGTTTTGTGATGGTATAAATTTAAGACCAAACTCATTGAGGAGAGTTAGAGAAAATGGAAACACCACCTACAGACATATAAAGACCTATACAATTGTATGTGGAGAAACAATAGCTTCACATTTTGATATTTTTACTTACCACCAATTTCTATGTCTTGTAGCAATATTTTCTGACTTTCATAACTCTATATGAGCATTCACAAGATCTGTGTGACTAAAATTTTTAAATACGGATGAAAAAAGTAAAGAGGATATAGATAATTTTAGAAACTTGGTATTGTTTTTAGTTGTTTATTTTTATAATCATTTTATTGGGGGTTCATTCAACTCATCACAGTCCATGCATCCATTCATTAGGTCAAGCACATTTGTACATTTGTTGCCATCATTCTCAAAACATTTTCTTTCTACTTGAGTCCTTGGTATCAGCTCCTTAGTTTTTCTCTCCCTCCCTCTCAAACTCTTGATAATTTATCTTTTTTTCCCAATGTCTTACACTGCTGATGTCTCCCTTCACCCACTTGTTTGTGTTCCATCCCTCAGGGAGGGGGTTATATGTAGATCCATGTGATTGGTTCCCCTTCATTCCCCACCTAACTTGGTATTGTTATAGACTGGGAGGTTCAACATAGTAAAAGTGGCAATTGTACCTAAATGAATCTGTACATTTAAGGAATTCCTATCAAAGCCGGAGTAAGGGTTTGGTTTGTTTTTTTTTTTTAATAGACACAGGTAAGTCTATTCTAAAATTGTAAAGGAAAGACAAAGATTGTAGAATATCAGTAGTTGTTCAAGTTTTTTGTAAATATTTAAGAAGGGCATTTTATTCCATTTGACCCTAAAACTTTGAAATGAAAACAATGTGGCACTGATGGGTGGTGATGTATGAGAGTAATTCCCCAAAAAATAGAAAAAAATTTTTTCAAACCTATATAATTAATTGTTTTTTACAAAAACTTATCACCTTCAAAGTACTCTCCATTACATTTGATACATTTGTCATATCTGCAATTTTATTCTTGGAAACATTTTGCAAACTCATCTATTTGTATGGCTGACAGCACCTCACTTTTTTTTCTTCACTCTTGTATGTTTTCAAATAGCTGTCTTTTCATGTTCTCTGCATTTGCGGAAAGAAAAAGAAATTTCATGGAGCAAGGTCAAGCAAGTAAGGTGTGTGGGAAAAGAGAGGCATGTGATATTTTTGCTGAAACCTGGCACCCTAAGATGTGGCTGCCGGAAATGGTGCACTGTCAAGGTGGCAACACCAGTCACCAAATGTGACACAAATATGGGTTTTGTTACACATCTTTTCAGAACCTCTAAATAGAAAGCTTCATTAACAGTCCAACCTGGTGCCATTAATTTCAGATGCACTACAAGGCAACATGTTCATGATTTGGGAAGACGACAAACATCCAGAACAAGGTTTGTGATCAATCAACATTTAACCTTTTTTGATTTGAGAAAACTACTCCTACTCTTGAGGTTTCCTATAGCACTGTCTGTGTAAGCTGTCTTTAACATCACCACAGTTTCTGCAGCATTTTTCCTGAGCAGAAAACAAAATTTCACCAGTGCACACAGCTCTCTTAAATCAGCCAGTTCTCTTAAGAGGATTAAAAACTAGGTACAAGCAAAACTGCTTGTATGAAAAAATTCACTGTGACCACAGAGAACCTTCCCAGGCAATGACACTAGGTGCACTAAATCAGAGTGAATTACCGGATGAAAGCCTAAAGGGGGAAAATGCATACTATTAAAGCTCCACCTAGCAGAGCATTTTTTGGTTTGGGGCATGGTATCTCCTGATAGGTTCACAAAGTGGATCAGAATAAAATAAGGTTTCCAACAAATTTGAATAATGATTATTTTCATTAACAAATAAAGGGAAAATCAACAGACTAGTTGTTTTTGTTAGGTATCATTGGGTTGTTTCTCATTCATAGCAATCTTATTACAACAGGACACACCACACCGCAGTCCTTGGGCATCTTCACAATTTTTCCTATGTTTGAAATGTTTTTGCAGCCACTGTGTCAATTTATCTTTTCCGATATCTTCCATTTTGCTAACTCCATTTTTCACTAAACATAGTGGTCTTCTCCAGAGACTGGTCCATCCTCACAGCATGTCCAAAGTGTATGAAATAAAACACTCAAAATTATGGGAAGAAATGTATCAGTTATTGTTATATATTATGGAGAATGGCTTAAGTTTTAGACAAGTCCTATCTACTGATTAAATAGGGAGTTGGTTTGTGCATGGCATACTATTTACCAATCAAATGAAACAGATGTGCGCAGTTTACACAATATATGTAACATATAGACATATCTGTCCCTCCAGTCGCCTGACACTACTACATATAGAATATATTGTGTGAGAGGATTTAAAGCAAAGATTTGGCCCATACGAAAACCCAAAGCCAACCCATTTGTCATTGATTCAATTCTGATGTATGGCGGCCCTGTAAATACTAGCGGATAGCCATGCTCAACCCTCCAGACTCTGGTTTCACAGGAGAAAGCTTGGGCTGTTTGCATCACCCACAAGCTCCATATGTGGAAAAGCAGGTTTCTATTTATGTGGCAGCATTCCTTCTGAACTCTCTCAAGCTTGGATGACAGTATGTTGCCTAGCTCTCCCTGTAATCTTCCTTTTTCATTTACAATAACAAAAATTCAATTTTTGGGTCCACATGTTCAAAATATCTTAAAGCTGCCATTCACTAACAGCCTTAGTTTAGTTACACACAAACTGTTTGAATACCATCTTAACTTAAGTTACAGTTTTCTCACTAATTATGAGCCATACATTATTGTCTAAATCATCTGTCGAATAAACAGTTTTTGTGCCTGCCAAAAGAATATCTGGAGGTGTTCGTATTTACATCATTTGTTGAAAATATAAATAAAAACAGAAACATGGTTTACTGTATGTTACAATTAATAAAACCTCCACAGCCAAAACATTATTTGAATTTCGCATCCACTTGCCAGTGTCTGTTTTGAAATAGTTGATGTTTGGGAAATATTAGAGTTATATGTTAAATATATTGAGAATTTAGATTTTTTAAAATATTAAGGAATAGAAGCCATGTCTGACAATGTGCAAACATATCTAAAGCAGTCAAGATACTGTTCAACAGAACAGAAATGTTATCATCAATCTCAACCTTCTAAAATTATTATTAGCTTAAAATTAGTTGTGCTACTTTCATTCCTTTCAACGAATGAAGTTCTGATTTTCTCACAGCCTATTTTAACTCATAAATTAGGCAATGTAATCACGTGCCAATCATTATAGTGAAAGCAAGCTGATTTTTCAAAATCAAACAAAATGAAATATTCTTGTTAGATTTTAGACAGTAAGGGATATGCTTCGTTCATTTTAAATTTCATTTTGTTATTGAACATTGGACATTTTTTAGTTTTTAAATATGGCCCTTTCTGCTTATTGACCATTTTACATGTAGAACACAATGTACAAAGCCATCTTTGCAACTTAATTTTACTGAAGCAATTCTTGTCATTAACAGTCACAGAGTATTGCTGATCCGAGTAATCTGTGCCAGACGTATTTTAAACGATTGCATGTCGTAACTAACTACCTTAATCAGTAAGACGGGAACCTCTGTGGAAGGGCTATTGTTCTCCCGTTTCATAAAAAGGTACATGAAGGCATCAAATCCACTGGAGTCCAATCCGTCCCGATTCACCGTGACCAAATAGAACAGAGTAGAATTGCTCCACTCGGTTTCTGAGACTATAATTTTTATGGGAACAGATAGCCTCATCGTTTTCCATGGAGTACCTAGTGGGTTTGAACTTAATTAAATGCTCATTAAGTAAAGTCATAGAGCATTTAAATCACAAGACTTCACAACTAATAGGTGGTAGAGGCAGCATTTGAAAATAAGCACTTTGGTTTCAGAGTCTGGAAACTAAAGCCCTTTGGTGCACGGATTGTAGTCTCATCTCCAAAACAGTCGTCTTCTGACTTCTCTTCGTCAGCCTTTCATTCCTTCTTGAAGAAATTGCTTTCTAGCATTTTATCTTACACTTAGTTCCATGTTTTAAAATTATATACCTTTATTAGAATGTCTGTATTTTCAAGCATTCATTCTTATATTTGCTCCTATGGAAACAATTTAACTATTGTAACTCTCCCTCTCCTTCGTGGCCCATCAATGTTCACCCATACACTTTCTCTTCCCTCATCCTTCAAATAGAGTGAAGCCCCTTTTGATTAAATTAATATTCATTGACTGCATGTTTGTATCTACAGATACATTGTTTATAGCTACTGTTGTGTGTGACATTTGAAATACGTTAAAATATAGGCTTTTTGAATATTACATTTAGCAACAACAGTCAGTCGGATATAATTTTTTATTACATGTGTTTGCCCTAAAGCAAATAACTGTTTGGAGTTTTATTTCTGTTTGTCTGTTTTTTCTGTCTTTGTATTCAATCTTGTTCTCAGGTTAATCCTAGCAGAATTTAGAACTTTTCTCATGGAGGCCAAATGTATCAGCTATTCGGTTTCGAGTGGTGTATATGTGAGAGAGACACAGAGACAGAGAAAAGAAGGTCAGAACGCGATATCCCTGATGCCACCTAACAGTTGCTGTGTCCTGGGGAGGGACCTTTCTAAGGAAGCTCAATAAGGAAATTCTCTTGTTGGTCGATGTTGTTGTTGTTGTTGAATCCTTTGTGCTGAACTGAAATATACCTTTTTTTTTCATTAATTGTGTGTGTGTGTGTGTCTCTGTGCTAGAGAGAGAGAGAAGGAAATCCGAGAGAGAGAGATACAAAGGAGTTGGTTACGCATTGGCCTGCAAACAAGGTCAGCAGTTCAAAACCACCAACTTCCCCTCAGGAAAAGATCCAACTTTCTGTGCCCATAGAGTTTCAGATTTCTTTGGTGGAGTAGTCTGGACCGCACGCAGGGCTCGCACCAAGCAGACAGCCCCTACCAAAGCGGCCCACAAGAGCAGCACAGCGGCTGGCAGTGGGACGCAGCCACACCTCTCCCGGTGGGGCACAGGGGCGCGGCGTGAGACCTGGCATTACCAGAAGTCCACCGAGCTGCTGATCTGCCCGCTGCCCTGGCCGCAGGGGGTGCATGAGATCACGCAGGACATCCCAGAGCTACCTGTCCTTGTAGAGGCTGACCCATTGTGGACTACCTGGTGGGGCTCTTCCAGGCCCCCAACCTGTGCACCATCCACGCCAAGCGCGTGCCGATCTTGCCCAAGGACATGCAGCTGCCCCGCAGCATCCGCAGGGAGAGGACACAACTTACCCGCCTCCATCAACTCTCTGGAGCCCCCAGGCCCACAAAAAATAAAATAATAAAATAGAATAAAAATAAGAGTTACCTTCTGGGAAACCCTCAGGGACATTTTTATTCTGTCCTATAGGTCCACTGGGTGGCGAGGGGTTTTTGAGTTCGGTGTGTATGACCCAGTGGCTTCCTTCCAATATTTGGGAAGGAATTCTGAAAGCTTGCTCAACTGAAAATACCCTTATTCGACCTTCACTCTTTAAAAAAAAAAAAAAAAAAAAAAAAACTCTGGCCAGAATCATTAAAGAAAAATATTATGGGATTTATATTTCACCTATCTGTTCTGGCATGCTTCTAATGATATCAGCATGACTGGGGTGGACGACGGCCAGCGGGTATACCCTGTAGGAGTGACCAGGATGAGCAGTTTCGCTTTGCCTTGCCCGATCGTCTTCAGCGTCCGCTTGTCGCCCAGCACGTGCTTCCCACTTAGAACGAGTCGGAGCCTCGAGCTGACGGACTCCAGAGACTTTTTCGTCATCTTTGTGGCCACCGTCTTCCCGTCATAGGTGTGGGGCGGCTGGGAGAGGAGAAGGCTCAACCTTCATTTTGATTGGCTTGTCAAATAACTCTAAATTGGGAACAATTTTCTATCTAGATTTTTAAAAACATTTTCTCTTTTTTTGAGATCGCCTTTATTTTTTGATTTCTAAAACTTTTCATTGGTTTCTTTTTATCTCACTAAGTTTTCGAGAAAAGAATTTTTATGATAAGTTTATATTTTTTTCTCATGACATGATGTCATAAAAAATGGATTAGCCATAGGAAAAAAGTGTACTGCTCACATTGGGCCTTTTTAATCTAAAAACATTCTACAGTTTTAGGAACAGTTCATTTTGTGACAATTTACAAATTTTAACCTGTTCTCTTATTCGATAACTACTAGTGGACACATGTTGACTTCCTATCTTAATCTTCAATTGTCTTACAATGTTTGTTCTAATTTGAAAGTAGTTCCATAATACTATGTTTCAATATTTCCTTTACATGTTTGTTCCTACTTGTTTTAATATTCAATACTTCATTTCAATACATAGGTTTGTTTTACTTTTTTCCCTCTTGACTCTCAAGGTGTTACCATTTTTACCTTTTACTTCCTTTTCTACTTTTTCCTGTCCGTTCTTTAGCACTTTGTGCTGCATGTTAAATGTTACCATATGTCTAGCATTATTCTGTGCCCTTTCATTTTTAAAAATGTAAATTCTAGAAGTCTAAGTGAAAGCATTTTGTGCAATGGTTAGGCCTCTTTAGATCATAATACGGCCCTTGCAAGGATTTATAATTCTTATTGTGTGACCTGTAGCTCAGGAATCGTGTCTCTTTTACATTGGAAATGAGCCTAGAACAACATTGATTCATCTTCTGTAGAAAGTGCCCCTGGTGTGGTGGGTGTGAGGAAGACATGAATATTCTGTTTGCACATGTTGCAGGCATGGACCTGAGGTCCAGTTGCTAATTTTAGACTCTCCACTCTCATTCAAATCTATCATTTTATCCTGGTCTTCAAGGTTAACTGATATCTCCAACATTCAGCATTCCAACTCCTGGAGCAGCTCGTACTCCTGAAACATCTTACCACACCAAATGCCATTGAGTGGGTTCTGATTCCTGAAAGGTCTGTGTGGGCAGAGCTGCGTTCCAGACAGTCTTCAATGGTTGACACTTTGTACATCTTTCATCTAAGGAACTGTCAACCTTTCCTGTAGCAACATTGAGTCTAATTACTTGCATCCCCAAGGGACTCTTTAATCAAGGGGCTATTTTTCAGAGATGTTGTCAGGAGAGGCAAGTCTCTGGCAAAGGACATCTGGATGGCTAAAGCAGCAGGGCAGAAGAGGAAGACTTTTGATAAGACGGGTTACACAGAAGCTGCCGGGGCGGGCTCAAACTTAAAAACAATCAAGAGAATGGCACCGGGCTGGGTAGTGTCTGTTCTGCTGTCCGTTGGGACACTGGGGGTCAGAAGGGGCTCAACAGAACCCAGCAACAACATCCGTGGAGATCAACCCCTTCTCACACAGGTAATTTACATTCTCCCACCCGCTAGATTATTTTCTTCTGCCTTCCAGCATCTCCCATGGTAATGTCCCTCAACATTTCTTTGTAGTTTCAATCAACATGCTTATATTTCTATATTATATTTTTATTAGGGAGATGACAGATACGTCCTAAAGATATAAATGGCCGTCTTATAAAATTGTCATTCAAGCCATAAGTTTACCCAAGTTACCCCGGGATACTTCTTAAAATATTTTTCAATGGCCTTATTAGATTATTTTCTCTGAGAGCACTCGTCTTGTAGGTTTATTGAGATTTTCAATAGGATGGGCTGTGGGCACTGGGACCATGAACCACACATAGTGCGTCACAATAAATGTGTCTGTTTGGTCTGCCTGAAAGTCATTTCCAGGAAGCGTACCCTCCCCTTTTGCATGGCTTTCTCAAGCCTCTGAAGTCCTGCTGAGAGAAGATCGAAGAAACCTATAACTATCACGTAGAACATGTGTAAACATATGTGCAGCATCTTTGTTCTGAACTCAGTTAATGTGGCCAGCAGTACAACCAAATACCCATTATAAAATGGCAATATTGTTTAGAATTCAGTGAAGAAATGTGACATTTGGAATCAGTTACCAATTTGAGGCAGTCTGGCTCTGTTGCTGCCACCTAAAAAAAGACTGTCTGTGATTTTTTTCCCGATCTGTTCTTTTTTTCCTTCTTAATTGCCATCTTCCTCCACCAGCTGCAGCATCTATGTCCTGACTTTGATCCAACTACTTACTTTAACCCATAGAGAAAAATCCCTCTCTCCCCCTTACTGTCTGCATGTATCACGGCAATGTCTCCATTCTTGACAAGCTCTCTGTTTCTGCACAATAGAACAGAGGGAGAGAGAGCCGTGTGAGGTGAAGCTCTCACATACTGAGGAAGAGAATAGTAGGACCTCCACTTAGTAAATATTGGCACCGAATGCAGTTCTTTTCACCTCGAGTAATATTATGTGTATGAGATTGAAATTTCAAGGAATCCCAAGTTACCTTACTCATCTTTTATGAGAGAACAGAAAGAACTTGATATCCAGAACTGAAAAACAGTTTGCCCATTTATGTTAAGGCAATTAGGACACTATGAACTTCGATCTTGAAGGACTCCCTGGGAGAGGATCTACTTACAAGGCCCCTTGTAGGTAGAAAGGGCTGCAATGTGATCATGAACTTGATATAATCATACATTAGATGCCTCTGATTCTGAAAATGCTAGAACCATCTCCAACCAACATGAAAAAAATAAACCTGCATTCCTGCTCTAAGAAAATCTGCATCTACTTAAATATTAAATTTCTCAGATACTCCTAACTTATTCTAATGCACTCAAGTATGAACCAGATTTGACCATTAAATGGTTTCCATTAACTCCTCTTTGCGGTCAAAGATAACACTAGTAAATGATTAAAACAGATGTGCTTTGTCTGCCGTGGACCAGGATACACACACACACACACACACACACACAACAACAACAATCAAACTCAATCCCATCAGGTTGATTCCAAGTCATAGTGACCCTATAGTACAGGGTAGAACTTACCCTGTAGATTTCCAAGACTGATTCTTTATGGGAGTAGAAAGCCTTGTCTTGGCCCATAGAATGGCCCTTGATTTCTAGCTGCTGACCCAGTGATGAGCAATCCAATGTGTAACAAGTATGTCACCAAGCTGACATGGTAAACTCATGTATGTTTGAATTCAAATAAGTATGAAGATATTGAGAACAAATATCGATAGGAAGTTTAAATTATTAATGAAAATCAAGGTTACAGCTTAATTACTAGCCTTTCTCCAGTTACTTTTGCAAAAATTCAGCAGCATAAAACATGCGTGGACTAGGGTTTCACAAACACTCTCCTGTTATAATAGCCCCTAAGGGTATCACTATAAAATACTGGTATTTATATAGATGTGCATTCGGGGGAAAGTATAATATTTTGTTCACAATTTCCACTTAAGAAATAGAAAGTTTTCAGCATTCCTTGATAGTTGGACATATTGTAGGAGATTGGATTCCTTGTATTACTGTCCCAAATACAAATTCTGGATTAAAATTATTTTGAAATGAGCAATAGTCCTAAATTGTTAACTAATGAAGGAAAACCAATAATGTTTATATAGATCTATGTATATACATATAGATAGATGATGATGATGATAGATAGATAGAGAAATTTATATGAAGAAAATAACAGGTCCAAAGTCTGTGGGTCAGAGTTAGGCCGGAGGCTTGACTCCTGTCGTTGCAGGGGCTGACTGTCTGGAATACCAGAGTGCAGAGGTGAATGAATCTGAAGTCAACAGATCAGACAGCAAGTCACAAATGAGTCTTACATGAGGAGCAGTAGGCAAAATCGGTTTAAGCTCCAAGAAACGGATGTTGATAAGCCAGATGCAGAATCCAGAATAAGCAAAAACCAAGCAGTATTTTCCAGAGAGTCCACTTATATTGAAGAGGCCAGATGTGTGAGGAACCTTTTCAGCTGAGTGCATTAGGTCTATAGTCTAAGTAAGGAGAGTCCATACCATCTTAATCTGGCTATGAGTACATTGTACTGGGTCTATCGTTTGCCAACCCACTGAGAATCTTGTCCAGACAAGTTGGAACCAAACCTAACTATCACAAAAGACATGAATGTAAGATAGAACACTGCAGAAAAAAGAAGGCAGGATTCTTAGAATTAAGCAAGAATGAAAACTAGCTTTCATCCTAAATGTTACTCCCAAATCCAAGAGATATTGTTTCAGTGCTGATAATGAATGGGCTCTTACCAAGTGTGAGACTCTTTAAGGTAAACAAGCAAATAGGTGAACTTGCCTAAATGTTGATCCCCCCCAAAATATATACAGTCCTTAAGAGAAGAATATTATCTTCTGAGAACTTGTAATCATAAGTTAGCCCCTACGAGGAATAGTGTAACTGACTGCATGCAATTCTTTTTGAGAATGAAGAAATTATCTCTTTGTTTTTCTTCAAGTAGTCTTGATATGTTAGCTTCTCCAAACACAGGAAGTTAAGAAAAATTTCCCTGTGAGCTATTAGCAGTCAATTCTCTCAGATGTGCACGAAGCATCAGTATATGTACTAATAATGAAGGAAATCCCAAGAATGTTAAAAAAAATCAAGAATGTCCAAGTACTTCCAGGGAGAAGGGATTTCTAGAAAATGAAAAAGATTATGTATAATGTCTTAACTTAAAAAAATCAATAAAACTACCCAAGGGTGGATAAGCTTGAAAAGAGTAGTCCTTTTTGATATAGTGACTGTATTCTTTCCATTTTCTTTTGATGCTTCCTGCATAGTTCTATATATTGCCTATAGAATCCTTCAATACTGCAACTTGTGGCTTAATTTTTTTCTTCAGCTCTTTCAGCTAGATATATACCACGCATGGCCTGGATGTTCTAACTCCAGGTCTTTGCATATATCATTATGATATGTTACATGTTCTTCTTGATCTGCCCTTTGAGATTGTATGTTCAACTCTTTTATTTTGGCATTTTGTCCATTTTCTTTGGCTACTTTACAATCAGGAGTAAGTTTCAGAATCTCTTTCGGCATCCATTTTGATCTTTTCGGTTTTTTTTCTTATAATTTTAATGACCTTTCACTTTCTTCATATATTATGTTCTTGATGTCATCACATAGTGTTTCAGGTCTTCTGATATTAGTGTTAAATCAGCAAAATTGTTCTTCAGACATTTCCAAAATTTAGTTGGAACATCCTCAAGATCTTTTGACTCTTGTCGATTTACTTTAATTTTTTCCAATGCCAGCCTGAACTTATATAGAAGCAATTAATTTACTGTTCCATAGTCAGTCTCTGGCCTTGTTTTGGCTGATGACATTGATCTTCTTCATAATTTCATCCCACGTGTAGTCAGTTTAATTTCTGTGTATTCTCTCTGGAAAAGTTCACATGAATAATCATCATTTGTGATGTCAAAAATAAGTATTTCAATGAAGAGGTTGTTACTTTTGCAAAATTCTTTCATGTTTCATTTCATGCTTCATATCACTGAAGTCATATTTTGCAAATGCTGCTCCTTCCTCTTAGTTTCGAAGTTTTGCCAATAGTTATCCCAAATGCCAATTATTATCAATGATTCTTGATGGAATGTTTGATCTATTTCAGACTGAAGACATTGGTAGAGTTCTTCAATTTTCATCACTAACCTTAGTGGTGGGTGTAAATTTTTGAATCGTTGCATTGATTGGATTTCCTTGTATGCAGATACTCTCCTACCACGGACAGCATCATACTTCAAGGGAGATCTTGAAATGACTTTCTGATGCCATTCCTCTTGAATTTGTCATTCCCAACATTGTAAATTATATGTTTTTTCTGGGTTCTAAATGACCACAACTAGCCCACTTCAGCTAAATATTACCTAGGATATTTATCTTTGTTAGGTCCATTTCATTTTTCACATTTTCCAATTTCCGAGATTCATACTTAGTACATTTCATGTTCCAATATTGATAGATGCTTGCAATAGTTTCTTCTTAGGTACAATCACAACCCCTTAGCAAATGACGGTCTTCAAACTCTACTCCCTCCACATCATTCTGGCTGACTCTGCTTTGAGAAAGCATCCCTTCCTCCGTCAGATTTTCAGTGCCTTCAAGGCTGAGGAGTTCATCTCTCTGGCAAATATAGACCCTACTATATTATAGTAATTAGGAATGCAAAAATAGATAGAAAGGCAAGTGGGAGAGCATAGGCATTCCTGGAAAGCAACTTAAATAGGTATGGAAAACTGACTTACAACTGAGAAAGCATTATGAATCATAACTTTTACAAACATGCAGAACTATTTTTAAATCCAACTCATTCACAAAAATACAGGTTTAGTAAAATTCAAATGTGACTCAATGAAATAGATAAATGTAGTTAATTTAAAATAAGAACTTCTGTTCTTCAAAAAGAATACTGATGGTTCAGTGGTGTAGTTCATTCTCAGTTACCAGGCAAAAGACTGGAGTGTGGCACATGCCCAAACAGCCTCCATTTTCATGGAGATTTGCATGTTGCTATGACCCTGAGCAGGATAAGGTAGACACAGAAGAAAGAACAGACGATCTAATTCCCCCACACCCACCTATGATAACCCTATGGACTGCAGTGAAGGCATCCTGTGGTGCATGGGCGCACCATGCGTTGGCAGCTGACTCACTAGGAGTTCTTCGCAGATACATTCATCAAAAATCAATGCATGTCCATGTGAGCACTCACACACACAGAGAGAACATAAGTTATACACTAAAAGCACATATATAGAATAAATATAAATTTAATATTATTTCCAAAACCAATGAGTCGATTGGTAACAGAATATGGACAAATATACATCAGTCCATAAGCTTTTTATAAATTAATGAATAAATGAGTATCTTCAAGGAGATACCATTTTTTAACTGTCAGTAGGCCACAATTAACCACACGCACACACAAAGAAAACAATCAACCACTAACTACTATTATCATGAAAATTCTCATTTCCAAGTTGGTGGGGAAACTGGCACAACCACTTTGGAACACAATTTGAGGTTATGCAGTGCACTTGGATATGTGTGTTCCCTATCATCCAGTATTTTCACAGATTGTATGTGTTTTACATAAACTTTTATACATGTGCTCTACGGATGCTCAGAGGAGCCTCCATGCAATAGAAAAGTAGTTGAAAGAATCCAAAATTCTACAATAGCAGAGCACATTAATAACTCCAATTTTATAATAGAAAACGGTGCTGCAGTGAAAGTAATGAACACCTACTTACATCAAGCAGGTAAATCATTTAAGCATGATGTTGAGCAAAATAATCTAAAGAAAACATGTAGTATAATAGTTTCATTTCTACAAAGCTCATGCATAGACGGTTAAACATTTTAGGTACATATATAACAGTAAAATTTTAAATAAGGTAAGGAAATGATCAACACAAAAATATAGTAGAGGGCTGAGCCCCGGTGGTTTAGTGTTTGTGTGCAGGACTGCGGCCCACAGTGTTGGCGGTTCAAATCCAGCAGCAGCTCTTCAGGAGCAAGGCTGGGCTTCCTACTCCCACCAGGGGGCAGTGATGCCCACAAAACAAACAAAAAAAGATTTTAAAAATATATAGTAGAATGGTTATCTCTATGTTTGGCGAAGAAAGAGAATTTGTATGGAAATGTACAAAGGATGTTTCTAAATGCTTTATAGCTTCACCCTAGCTAGTGAGCACATGAGTTCTTATTATCCTTTGAATGATTTCGATGTGATTAGTATGCAATTTTAATGTGACTGGTATGAAATGTTTTCGAATATATATCTACAAATTTTGAGAAAACAGAATGGGATTGGGTTGAAGTAATTGATTGATCGCCTCTGGATTCCCTATGGCCATGAAGTAGGTCTAATAGACCTCCTTCACCCATCTTTCTTTGAGTCTATTCTGACACAAACCATTTCTCTGTGGCATTCTACTTCGATGCTTGGATCAGTCATTCATTGAAATGACCACACAGAACTCATAGTTAATTCTCACCATTAAGAGGGTTTATTAGGGGAGTTAACAAGTTACTATAAGCCAGGAATAGTAAATGATAAGGATTGCAGTCATTGGTCTACAGCGGCTACTAGTCTGTTCTCAGCCAGCTACTAGTCTGTTTCTGGCCTCCAGCCTCTCAGCAATATGGTCCCTTGACCCCTGCCTCCATGGATTGGAAGCAATCTCCTCCTCTGCTTCACAATCTCATGGTCTCTGTGTAACTGATTTGTTCTGTCTCTTGCCTCAGCCTCTCGTCATGGCCCACCTCCTTTGACCTGTCCTGTGGACTCTGCCACAATGTCTAGTGCTCGGATCTCAGCCTCCACCACTTCATACAAAAATCTTGAATGTGTTTCTCCAGATTGTCCACAGCCCTCTCAGCTCCTGCTTCAAAAAATGACTCATACAGGAGCCAGGGGCACAAAAATTCATGGTAACAAAAATTCACCAATTTAATTCACCAACAAAAATCCCTCAATGAGTGTTACAAACACCCTATTTGCATAGCCCCACTACATTTTAATCATTTTGTGGAAGTTATACAGACCTGGAGAGAAGAACTGTATTAAAAAATTTCATAACACTACACATTTTTCTCTAATCAAACTACACAATTCATCCCCTTAGATTTTCAGTCACATAGTATTCCCGATTTGATTTCTCATAAGTTATATTTTATAGTCATATATTTATTTGAGGGCTTATTTATGTAATATCTATTCTTTTTCTAAGTTATAGTTGTGTGCAATATAAAGTCTAGTCTGATTTGGTCACCATCATTTATTTAAAAAATGACTTCCATCTGAAATCAGAAACAGTCCTGGGTTAAGTTTTTAAGCATGCTTTCATTTGTGAAGATGAATGCCACCAGAGAGGTTGGAGTGGAAAGCTTTGCTTCAACCATTGTATGACCACTCATCATAAGCACTTGAAAAATGCCAGTGGGTATTGGTGTTGATAGTTGCTGGTATTGGCACGCTTTATTATTTTTTTCCCTCTGCTATCAAATCTGGCTGTCTAAATCAGTTTCTTTCATCAAATCTTCTTAATCTGCAGTGATAATTATGTCATATTCATGTTTTCTTGTTGTTTCCAAATATATAATGTTTTGTCAATTCAGGAGTACTGGTTATGGCATTGGCAACTGAAAACTGAGGAAGTCTAATAGAACTGAGTGGAACTTTGTGACAGTGTATCAGACGCTGTGGCCAGACATTTGGAATAAAGATGTAGGAAATGAGACTTTTATCTACTAATCTTTAAATTCTAAGTCACAAAAGTCTTGAGGTTATTTATCTTACTGCCTTCAGGGCAGATGAATATTTAAACCCTTACACCAGGGAAAGCTCCTTAAAAAACCAAATTAACTAAAACAAAAAGAGATTAAAATTATAATAACATTAAATAAAGGAACACTCTGAAAGGTATAGATTAGGATCCAAGAGTGGGTGGAGAAATTGGACACCCTATGGATTGCTGAGTCATAGACTAAGTCATAGACTCTGAAAACGATGTTGGATTTTTCTGCAAATTATGTAAGTCATCCTCAGTAGTGCAAACAATGAGAAAGTATTTCCATTGATTAAAAGTTGAACAATAATTTTTAAAATGACAACCACTTGCACTGTGATTTCATTGTTTCTTAGAAAACACAGCTACTTTTGTGGTTTTACAGAGTCAAGTACAGAAGTGAGCAAGTTGACAAATTTGTAAACATCATGGAAAGAATTGTAGAGAGGAACTGGAGCCACCCGAATGCCATTCGGTTCTCGCTTGTCACACTGCAGAGGGGGGAGAGGAATAAAGCCACAATAAGGTTAGCACTATCATATAAAGAAAGCATACATTCAAGAAAAAATGAAAATTTTGTGCTGATTTCCATTAAACATAATATACAAGGATAAACAGTAAACACATTAAGTTAAAGATACAGTTTTTGAAAAGTTCTTCTTGCTGACAATCAAAATCCTAATGGATTTGTGGTAGTCCTGGTAGCACAGTGATCATATATTGGACTGCCAACAGTTCAAAACCACCAGCCACTCACCAGAAGAAAGACAGTGTTTCTACTCCTATACACAGTAAGTGTCTCTTGAAACTTACAATATTCTGGCCTGTCCTTACAAGGTCACTGTGAATGGCAATGAAAAAACAACATGTTGGTATGATATATTTTCCAAGTACTTTCCTGCAATCTCAACAATTATTATCATTAAGCATCCAAAGATCATATGCACAATATGTCTGTGGGAAGTCTTGTAGGGACTTGAATCCTTGGAGTTATCTCAATGAATGAAGAAAATGAGATTGTTCTAATTTTAGCTAATTATTGCTACATGTAATGCTTCATTTGCTAATTATATATATAACTTTTATTGTGAATTGGTAGCTGGGCACCATCGAATTCCTCTATTATCAGAGTCATGGTTTTTGTGGTCCATTAGGCTACTGAACTAATTATTTCCATATCTCTTCAGTTTATTTCACTCTTCTTCCCTCCAAACATTTAGAGATGAATAGATTCACCTAGTTCATCACTCATTTGTTTTTAAGACTCCAGTGACTACTGCCCAAAGTAAATGTAGAGCTTTGTCTTTGTGGACTATACCAGTTGATCTTGGATGCTCCTAAGGCTATGGTCTTGAGTTTCTAAGTTCTATGACTTATTCTTCCCTCAATGTGATTGGTGCTGTCTAAGTTTCCACAACTTTGTTCTCTGTATGCTCTACCACATTCATGGATATTTTTTTGCAGAATATATAGAATACATGTAGCACTCTCTTCTATCAAAAGTATATATTCATGTGTATTTCCCTACTCTCCTCTTTAAAGAATTGGTTATATTCTGTAAAGGACCCAGAAGAAGGAATAGAGAATTTTTTCTGACCTCAAGGTCTTCCCTGGTTAGCCTTAAGAGCACCAACACCAGAATAGGCAACATAGTACATGATTTATATGTGATGTTCCATTTAATAAGATAATATCTCTTGACTTAAGTATATTTAGGCCCAAAATGCAACAGAGGCGTCCAAAGCTGGTAGCTGTCGGCAACTTTTCTAAAAACACATGATTGAGTCTGAGATAGCTCCATTTGAATCCTAATATGCGATTTATGTCTCCTGAATCTAGGTGGCCACTCCTAAAAGATTAGAGAATAATATGAGTGAAAGTTTCTAAATTGTGATTCATTAATTTATCAGCTAACATTTATTAGTCCTCTCAACAAGAATAAGAAAAGCACCTGAGCCTAAGGATTAAAATATCCCTATATTAAATACATGTTTATATTTGTTATAACTATATATCTTATATAATATTACCATTTCTTAGATCAGCGGATTTCAACCTGTGGGTCACAGCCCCTTTGGGGGTCAAACGACCCTTTTACAGGGGTTGTCCGACTCATAACAGTAGCAAAATTACTTTTATGAAGTAGCAACAACATTAACTTTATGGTTGGTCATCACAACATGAGAAACTGTATTAAAGGGTCGCAGCATTAGGGAGGTTGAGAACCACTTAGGCTTAGGTCATCATATCTTTTTTTTATGAAGTGGGAAATCTAATAATAACTTCATTCAATAAAGCAAATAAATGCAATTGATATTTTTCTGCTCAACATATATCAGAATTTTACTAGTGAAAATTGTGTACCTATTGATAATAGCTAAATGGGGTTTATTTCTGCCTAAAATGTTATGAAAAAAATGGAATTTTATCTAAATCTGTTTCTTATAACCTAAATTCATACTCTTCCTTTTATTTGAATTGACAGATCTGGGTATCAGTCCACCAGCGCTATGTTGAATATTTCAAAAATCCATAGCTATTAAGTTGATTCAAATTCATAAAGACCCATCAGCGCCCCCATCCCTCCCCAAGAGGGCTGCTGTGAATTGAAGCACTTCAACCAAATAACTTCAACCAAATAACTTCAACCAAATAACCAACTCACAGCTACCCTAGAAGACAAGGTAGAACTGGCCCTGTGTGTTTCTGAGTGAATCTTTATGGGAGCAGAAAGCCTCATTTTTTCCCTTGGAACAGCGGGTGGTTTCAAACTGTGGACCTTGAGGAAGCAGCCCAAGGTGTAACTACTTTGTTGTATCTTCCTTTGTACTCACTGTTTGGTGACTGGTATAAAATAATATGAGAGAGTGAATAAACTAAAGAATTCAAATGCTGTACTGACCCTATAGCCCATCAAGAAGAGATGGGAACAAAACAAAATGTATACTTACAACCACTCCTCTTTTCTCTAATTCTTTGAAAACGTATTCCATTTGGGCAGAAAACGTGAGTGTTAGCTGACAGCCCCGGTCTTCTATATGAGACGGAGTAATGATATTCACAAGTGGTTTCTTGCTTTCTGCCTTGTCTTCGTTATGGTAATTCTTGACCATGTATTCCAAATAGCCTGTTAGCAAAATAGATTTTCTCCTCAAAGCCTTCATGGTGGCTTGTTTAAAGATCTACAGAATGAGAAAAAAAATCAGTTTTTAACAATGTAAAAGCTGTGAGATATAAATACAAAGGAAATGACTACCTTTGACCTTTCTAGTGGACACTCAGCTATATATCTGCAACATATATGTAATATATTTAAGTAGACTTAGATATATATTTAATGTCCTCTTTTTAAAATGCATTGCCAATCTGAAGGCATAATTCTCATGAGTGCCTATGTCATTTAAACAATTCTTGAAAAAGAAGGGAAAAAGGAATTGGCATAATGTCCCTTCAACTTTATTGACTTCTATCATCATGAAGCAAAACTCATCTTTGCAAGTGCATTTCAGTACCGTAACATTTTTAAAACCTCCCCCCCCCCCAATTATTTCATGAAAGTAAACATCAAGAAGACCCTCTGCTATTCGGAAGTCGATTTTCCTTTCATGCACAAAGAGTATCGTGTGAACGAAACATGGGAACACAGATGCAAAGTGGTGTGACCGAGACGATCAGTGATTTGGATCATTTCCAAGTGTCCATTTTAACCCAGAGAAAAACGGCAGTAAAAGGACGACGCTGTCTCTGGTACAGAGCCAAGGGTTCCTCTATGGACGTCTAGGGGCATACTGGGTTGGCTTATTAGCTGCCCTCCAGTTGGTTTGGTTCATGGAGACCCCGTGTCCTAGAGAAGTGCTGCACTTCACAGAGCTGGGACAACAGGGGATCGCCCAGCCCCTTGTCAGGAGTGCTTCCATGTGCGTTCGAATCACCCACTTTCGCTGAAACAATTTTCATTGCTCTCTCTTTTCCACTCAGCTTCTTTTCTGTTTAGCCCACTCCACTCTCGCTGTGGTGAGAAAATACTGGAACCTGAGGCCAGAGGTGCCTCCTGGAAAGATGAGTGGCCAGGGCTCACAGTAACTACTGCTGGGACATTAGGGGTCATGACAGGCATACTTTCTTAGCTTATCTCTTAGGGTCAAGTAGAGTTTAAAAATATATCCCACATCGGAGAGCAGAATGAATTGTAAACAGAACATGATGCATGGCAAGGCCCCATTCTCTTTCATGTTATAGCACAGAGTAAAGATGGGGTCATTTGGTAAAATCAGACACTCTGAAGTCTATGAAGATAACTATTCTGTATGTATGTGTGACAGGGGTGGGCATGGATTTTAACGGGGAGTTCATACTCTGCTTTATCTTACAAAGGAGAGAACTCACAGTGTTCCAGGCAAGGATTTTAAAAACAATTTTGCTTGGGAGCTATGGATTTGGAGGAGCGGTTGTGTGTGAGTTGTATTAAAGCTAATGGTATCTCCAGAATAGCAGACAAATGAAAAAGGTAGAATGGCATCTGTCTCTCTCCCAACCAGACATCACAGGCTGTCAAGTCTGCAAAGAGCTCGCCTGCAAGGAGAAATGGTCATTGTTTGGGGAAAATCTGTAGAATCTGAGGTAAACATGATCTTTCTGAAACTGAATACTCAGATTTAGCAGGAGATAATTTAATTTCCTTAATTGTTTAAAAAAATGTAGGTAGCTGTAGCATAATGTATCCTGAAGGAACAGAGTTGGATTTTGGCATCAAGGAGACAGGGGAAAGGGATCAGTATTCTTTTTGGAGGGTGGGGGAGGCATCACTGCCCTAGGGATCAGTATTCTTACAGAGGGCAAACTCTTAACGTCACAATAAAGAACATAGTAAAATGACAGCAGTGAACTCCTACCAATTACTAATTACATGGAATATATATGTGACTTCCATATATCAGCCAAGAGACAGAGACTAGCTGGACCAATTAAAGCCCAACCCAAACAAAGCAAAACGAAACCCCAAGCAATTTGTTGTCTATAAGAGACAAAAACAGAAAGACATTTATCAGTTAAATATCAAAGGCTGGGAAAAATATATCACTTGCACAGCGAACAAAAGAGAACAAGAGTGGCAATAATAACTTTGATAGCATTCATATGAAGTTTTTGCTAGAGATTAAGAAGGGTATTACAGAATGATTAGAAGGTCAATCTAATAAGAGAACTCATGACTGAGCTCCAAAGATATATGACAAAAGCTAATTGAAAAGAGAAATACAAAGTTCCACTGTGGTGAGAATTAAAAACACCACTTTCAATGATGGGCAAAACAACAAAAAATGAAACTTAACAAAGACGTAAAAGATCTAAAGAACACAATCCACCCATTCATAGACATGTAGAACAAAGCACACAACAGCAGCCCAGTATACCTTCTCCGGAGTACATGATATATGAGGTCAAAAAGCAAGTATCAATATATTTCAATTGGAGATTTGATGAATTGGTGGATATGAAAATGATGATCTGACCTGTAAAAGCTCACTTAATTCCCCCCAAAAAAGTCTTTAAAAATAATATCAGAAGGAACAAAGGAAAAATCATTAAAAACCTGGTGACTAAACAACACCATACTTAAAAATCATTGAGTAATAAAAGAAACTAAATATGAAATTTTAACAATTCCTAGAGGCAAATAAGAATAAGATACAGCATACTAATATGAGATATAGCCTAAGTAGTGGCCAGAGAAGGATGTCTAGCAATCCACATAGACAAAAAAAGAAGGGTTCAAATTTATTCATTTGTGTCTATAATGTGAACATTTGGGAAAGCAGAAGCAATGTTACCAAAAGAGGGAGTTAGAAAAGACAAGAGCTAAAATAAATGAAATAGAAACAGAACAATAGTATAAAACATAAAGACTAGAAGTTGGTGCCTTGAGAGGCTGGGGAGAAGGAGTGGGGAAGAGAGAGAGAGAGAGAGAGAGAGAAAACTGATGATGGGTAAAAATGAGTTGATGGCATAACCACAATAAGAAATGAAACAGGTGACATTACCACAAACTCCAAGAATAAACTGTCCCACAAGACTAAGAGCCCACATAGACTATGACCTTTGTGAAATGGAGAACAGACAATCTAGATGGTACTCAGCTTCTCTTGCCAATTATTCTGAGCAGATCATAGGCAGAAGAGGAGAATAAAGGAGAACAAAACTCCAGTTCAGGGTTGAGCCCCGGTGGCATAGTAGTTGAGTGCAGGACTGTGGCCCACTGGCTTGGCAATTCAAATCCAGCAGCAGCTCTCCAGGAGCAAGGCTGAGTCTCCCACTCCCACCAGAGGGCAGTGATGCCAAAAAAAAAAAAAAACCTCCAGTTCATAAAAGTGATCTGACTTGCTACACTAAGAGGGACGAAATGCAATGCTAAGAAAACAAGTTGAGTGTGGAACTGAAATCACTGACGGTGGACTTATTTCAGCCAAACAATAGACCTGGGGTCCTCAAAGTACGGCCCATGGGCCACATGAGGCCGAGGACATTTATCCGGCCCACCGCTGATGTCCGTAGCAGCAGATTCATCCAGGGCCTGCAGTGAATTTGTTCATAGTTTTGGGTTGTTGTTTTTTTTAACTATAGACTGGCCATCCAAGTGTCTGAGGGACCATGAACTGGCCCCCAGTTTAAAAAGTTTGAGGACCCCAAAGTGACTGGTCTATAAAAGAGAATCCATATCAATTGTGGATACTGTACTCTCTTATGTAATCAACTCTATGAGAATAAATAACGTTTCCTCTAAAACGAAGATGAAGAAAAGGGCAGAGTTGTTAGGGTAAGAGAAATAGAATAAAAAGAAAGGAAATAGACTACTGAAAAAAATGCAATCAATCTCATAAAAAATGCTAAGTGGGACTTTAACTTGCTATGTAAATTTTCACCTGAAAGATTGTTTGAATATTTAGAATTAAAATAATAAAATAAATCTATTTTCTTTTTTGCTTTCACTATTTCTATGCTCTCAGTACTGGAAAATAAGAATACTTAAAAATTAAGGGGGAAATGAAGTTTAAAATATATCCATTTATCACACAATTCTTGAAAGAGTTTTAGGAGCATTTTGTGACTGACTATAATGAGGTAGAAAATTTTGATGAAAGAGAAAAAAAATAGTGTGATATTTTCAGTTGTGTTTTTTTTTTTAATTCTTTAACTGACTCTGAAATAATTTCCTAAGGTAACACACAGTGCCTACCTTGTTTTTAGTCTTCGGACTTGTGATGTATTTAACTAAATGCTCTAATTTTGCATTTGAGGTTATTTGCTTTATTGTAGATTGATTTACTGAAAATGGATAACAATCATCTCCCTAGGGACCCAAACAACGGGGAACCTTCAAAACAGGCATTGTCTAATTTCAATGTGGTAACAGGAAAGTTGTGGGGTCATCAGGTAGACTGTGGTCCAGTTAAACAAGTGTGACAGAGGGGTTCAATAGTAAAGGCTATTTGTCTAAGGTCACACTCAGTGTCCCAATAGAGGCTAGATTACTTATCTCCTGGTTCCTAGCCCATTGTTCTCTCCCGCACACATATAATTCTATAAACGATTCCTATCCAACAATATTCATAAAAGGACAAATTGAAACTGAACATAAGGTGCTATTTTTTTTCATAAGGTGCTATTTTTAAGGACATCAACCAGTATATGTAATTCAAAGAAAGGTATTTTAATATCTTTTTTTAAATCACTAAATTGTCCATCCACAGACATACTCATATACAAATGAGGCTTTAATAAAAAAGAAGAAAAAACGTGGTATCCATTAAATTCTTTAGCCTAATCCCCAAAGTTAAAAATATGGTGAAGAGTTGGAGGAGGGGCTGGAGGAAACCATAAGACAAAGGCCAACCCTCTTAAGCTCACCATGGAGCCCAGGGCTTAGAACTCCTGAAGGAGCCAGGGCAAGAGGGTGTGCAGCAGGGAGGAGGTGTTCTGCGGAGATCTCAAGTTCTGGAGAGGGCATGTGAACAATAAAGGTATGTACATGTTGCTTACCCTCCATAATATGCTCTATCAAAGAGGATACTGTGTGATTTGATGAGCTCAAACATAGGAACAATTGTGCAGTGGACACACAACCACCTGCTATTTCATCCTGCTGTACTCGGGGTCCTTGTGAGTCTGAGCTGACTCTGAACTGGCACGCGACAACAATAAAAACACAGGGGTTGGACACTGTGCAACCGAATATTGAAAACTTATGAGAATCTGCACCCAAGTGTCCGTTTTCACTGCTGCTGCTGCTGCTGCTGGGGAAGCCGGAGGCAGTAGGAGTAAGGTGAGAGGAGCCGGATGAAGTAAGCAGAGTGGGAGGGAGAGGGGCACACACCCAGCCCCGTCTGCTGTGGTATAGCCTGAGAGGGAGAAAAGCCCATGACCTATTGTGCCTCCCTGCCAGACAGACAATGCCCCAAAGCCCTCATCCAGAACTTCGTCCTTGACCTGTGGACCAATACTGCAAGAGTTTATGCAAGAGTTAATGCAAGAGCTTATGGTCTTTAAAACCATTAGGGGAAAATAAGCCAAACAATCAAACGAAAACCCTTCTGGAACCACAGAGATGTGGTTAGATGTTCCACCAATAGACAATGGATGCCTGTTTTATGATTTTGCTTTGGGGTTTTTGTTTGTTTGTTTTTTCTTTCTTTTTTTCTTTCTTTTTTCCCACCTAATCCTAACCCTTGTTTTGGTTTTTTGATATGCAACTTCAATTGTTCTCTAGGTTCATCTCTCCATTCCTGACTCAGCCCCCCCCCCCTTCCCTCGCCCCCAGTACTGAGTACTGGTTCTCCTCATGGCCCTGCCCTTCACAAAGCCACCTGCACAGTCAGCACCCAGGTGTTTCTCCATCATCCTCACTCATTTCTTTCCCTTCGACACTGATGGTACCCAGCAAGCAGAGTGCAGCCAACCCTGGCCCCTTCCTTCAGATGGCAATCGTAAGACCCACGGGAGTCCAATGGGCCAGTTCTCATCACCCCTACAACCAGGGACCCTAGAGTTTTTCTTCCTATGGAGGAAACTGGGCAGCAGATTAAGGGAGTGAGTAGGTGGGGTACCCAGTCAAGAGATCGGTCACCTTCAGAAAACCCCTTAAATCAAGTTTCTAGCAAATAAAGATCCAAACCATTTCTAGCCCCACTCATTTCATTCTCTGCAAAATGGTCCAGTCATCTTCCACTCTCTCCTCTTGCATAATAGTCTGGGAGTCTGGTTCAGAAGGTTCAGGATGAGGGCAGGCCCCATCTGTAGCTGCCCGGTCATTTGTAGCTGTGACCTCCATCTCTCTGTGAGTCTGCATCGTTCTCTTGTGTCTCCCTGGCTGTTGTCAAGGCAGTGGACTTTATTTGGGTGATGTAGCAGGCCATTTCTCTCAAAACAGCAGCATCACCCCCCTACGAGCATCACTCGTACCCTCCACACCTGTCTCAAACTCATTGGTCATGAGCTCCCCAAGGAAGTCTTCCAACACATCTAGCTCCAAGTCAGCATTGCGGATGGAATGCACCCCCAGGCATTTGCCCTCCCCTGGCTGTACATGCCCCTGAAACCACTCTCCACAGCTGTCTGTAAAGCAGGCCATCCTCTAACGCTACATGAACACCAACACCAAAGAGCACCTCCTTTACTAGTGACCAACTTTACCTGATTGTGAACCATGTGATACACAAGCTGCCCAATCCCTCCGCAGCACTACCCAGCAAAGTCTATAGCTGCTTCTTAAGTATGAAACCTCTTCATTGTTGGTATTTGACTTCAAGATCATTATGCTCGGATATTTCACAAAGAGGAAGAAGCAATCATCTCAGTGAGACATCAACTCACCCACATGGAAGAAGCACGCCAACCTGCATGATTGAAGGATTGTAAATAATATAATCCCAATCCCAAGGAGGGAATGGGAGCAGAGCTTAAATTTTGAAGTTCTGGTTTGCAGAAGGCTATGGGTGACGGTGGAAGGTCAAGATACATTTGCAGAGTCTATACATAGAATAAACCTCCAGTGATTTCCCTCTGACCATCATAAAGGAAGGGGAATAGCCCAGTTATCAGGCAGAGTATTATAAAAAAATTACAGAAAATTAAAATGAAAAATAAATCCGACTTGAATGGCTAACACTGTATCATTTGATCTCCTCTTCAACAGTTTGTGCTTGCTCTGGTTTTTAATAGTTTCTATTTTCTTTCAAACCAGGGTTTTTCTCTATTGTGCTTTCTTATTGTTGCTAGCCTTCTTCACTCCCTGTTATGTACTTTTCTATATTTTTCAGAATAGGATGCTCAGGATGAATGACTCTATGGAGACAATAACTGAATTAAGGGTTGCTGGGTGTATGGCAAGGGAGATGGGGGACTTATGGGATGCTGGGGACAAGGAGTACAAGAAGGAAGAAATTTATTGTGGTAGCTATTGGTACACTTCTTGATATGAATGAATTATTGAATTGTATGATACTGGCTCTTATCCCTGTAAGACGGTATGAATTTTTTAAAAGATAAAAAATGAAAGTGGAGGCAACATAGAGAGGTAGTTTCATGTACTTAATTCTTTCACTTACTCAAATGACAGTCACATTATCTTCCATAAAAGTTATATTAACTAAACTGATAATTTAACCATTTGGTTAATTCCCTGATGCTTCCTCTTACAAGCAGGGTCAGAATCGTCTAGAAAGGAGAACTCATTTTTAATAATCAGAGAAGCAGGAACAATTAGATCCACTAATTTGTAATTTTATGTGTTACAATTTATCATTGTATACAGTACAATTTATAGTGCAATTTGTAATTATAAATCTTACAATTGATCACTTAATTTAACAAGTTACAATTTATAACTTTTGTAAATACTTTCTCCAACATAATGTTCAATGAACTATAGAAAATTTTGGTTAGTGCACAGGCACAGCCTCCATTAGGTAATACCATAAGTAAACATCTTTTAAAGAGTCCAGATAAATTTATCTTCCTCTTAGTGTGAGTTTCAGGGTCATTTAAGAAAGCTTACATTTAGCTATCCAATAGGAAAAAAATTAGTGAATTTCTACCTGAGAATTAAAACCAAAAAAACTTGTTTGAGCAACTATAATACAGTGTGATTAAAAGATAGATAAAACAGGGATTGAGAAGACACTAATCTGTCGCTTTTTCTCCCGGGATGAGAAGTAAATATCAGAATAAAAACCAACCCACTGCAAGGGAATCTGGAAGAGAATTTATAGATAAGGCTGAGCAGTCTATTACAGAGATAAGGATGATCAGAGGAAATAACTAACTAGGTCTTTGGGCTTTTCATATTGCAACTCATCTCCCTGATATAAATATGTAAAGTAAACAAACTTTATTGTGCTTAAATGTTGTTATACTGGATATATATATATATCATAAAAAATAATTCCAATATTATTTTATGACTTATTAAGAATAGTTTACCTCTGTAAAAGCTCAAAATATGTATGATTGGTGGAAAATCTTATTACTGGGTCTATTTTCAATTTAAACAAACAAACCCCCCTAAATACAACAAAACACCTGCCAAAAGGAGAAAGCAGCACACACACCATCTAGTGGTGTCACTGAGGAAATGGAAGAGAAACGAGTTCATTACCACGATCTACTGGTGAAGCGAGGAAAACGCGGAGGAGCTTGACACTGCCACCCAGTGGCCAAAAGGAGGATAGACAGCTCCAAGCCTTCAAAAATCTAAAAACTTTAGCTTTGATTGGAATTTTGAAAGAATCACTTTTTTTTTTAAGCGTGTGCTTATTTTGATAGTTATGTATTAAAACTATCTCGTAGCTATATAAATGAGTTCTGATGTGCACTGATTAAGTGCTCCGCTGCCATACAAAAGGTTGACATCTTGAACTGACCAGTGCAAGGGGAAAATGCGTCACGTGGCTTCAGGCAAGGGTATGACCTTGTATTAGGGCAACGCCGATCTACCTGACAGGAAGCACTAAGAGCTGGAAGAATGGGCAGCGTGATGGAGGGGCAGGAAGAGGCAGAAGAAAACGGGCTCTAGGAAGCAAAGCAATAGATAGGGGTAGTAACAGAGGTGTGTACTTATGCAAATACATCACGCCACTAAAATAAAGGCGTTAGCCTGTGTGCGTCGATGTAGAAGGTAACACACTGAGGCTGTGGATGGGCCGTGGGCTTCAGCCCACACCCTCCCTCCATACAAAAGCACTTTGTTCTAACAAAATGGCATTCTGAGGTGCTCGCCCCCACCCCAACCTGACTGCTGGACAAACGGGGTGCATAAGCTGATGTGGTGAAGAGGATACAGTGTCTGGGATCTTGAAGTTAAACAAGAGGCCATCAAACAGTGAAGCACACCAGCCGGTGAGATCGTGAGGTGTCATCGGGACCGTGTAAGAGGCATCAGAAGATTCATAACAAACAACAAACAAACAAAATTGCGTTGGCGAGAGTGAGAGGGTTCAGAGCGGAGGCCGAAAGTCCATCGACGAACAATGGAGCATCTCCCCACAGAGGGGTCGCAGGGAGGGGAGGAGTCACGCAGGGTGCAGGAGGGCTCCAATGGATCACGCCATTTACCTCTGGTCCTTTCCTCCTAATATCTTGACCCCAGTGCTGCTTCCCACTCTGCTCTGGATGGGAGCACGCGCATAGGTATAGGCATGGGTTAAAACTCACAACACATGGCTCCCAGGAATGGGAATGGGAGTAGCAATACCAAAATGGCAGGAGAAAGAGGGGGGAAACTGGGGAGGGAGGGGCTGCCACAAAAGCGCACACACGCCTCTGGGAGGAAGAACAACAGGACCCAAAGGAGAAGGGACACAGCAATCGTGTGAGATATGAAAGCAAGAACAATGTATCATCTATCAAGGGGCCACAGGGTGGGGGCAGGGCTGATAAAGAGGTGCCAATCCCAATGACTCAATAGAAAGTAAATGTCTAGAAAAGTCCAAAAATGCAATTTATGTACTAATATGTCTGATACAAGGGATGTGTGGATTGTAACAAGAGTTCTAAGAGCCCACAATAGCATGATCGTTAAAGAAATGACAAGAGTATAACCTTGGAAACTGTAACAAAAAAGTCCTTTAGGGTATCTCTGAGTCAGAACAGACTTGATGGTAATAAGGTTGAGGAGAAATATATGTACATCAAGTTACAATTTAATTTTTCCTTAAAGATCTTAATGCAAAGTACATATCAACTGAATGTGTGCATTAATATAATATCTATCTAATTAGATAAATTTAGTACTTTGCCTGAAAATAATGCAAATAACCCATCACACACAGGCACACGCATACGCACACAGTCTGTGTGCTGTACTGTGGTGGCTTCTGTGTTGCTGTGATCCTGGAAGTTGTGTCACATGTTAACACCAGCAGAGTCATCCGTGGTGAACAGGCTTTGTGGAACGTCTAGACTAAGAATAGTCTGGGAAGAAAGTCTAACATTTAAGGGATTAGCCACTGAAATTTTATAAACAGCAGCATAACATTGATATAGTGCCAGAAGATCAGCCCCAGTCAAAATACAACCAGAGAGAGGGTACCTTCTCAAAGTAGAAATGATCTTAACGGCCTGGATGGGGTCAAGCTTCATCCCGAAAGTTAAAGATATGGTGAAGAGTTGGAGGAGGCGCTGGAGGATGATGGAGCACAATTCAAAGTGAGGAGAAACAGGCCTAAGAATCCATTAGGAATCTGAACAGAGGATGTTTGTGTGAGTCTTAAAAAATGAGTCAAAAATGACATGGAATGCATGGTGGCTGTCCTAGGCATTTGTCAGCAAAAATGGATCGATCTTGGCCATCTTCAGTGTAGCAATCGTATACAGTTTGTTATGTCAAGAATGACATGCTGAACAGGAAAGGCATCACTTTCATCATCAAAAAGGAAGATATCAAGGTTACCTGGAAGTACAATGTCATCCGTGATCAGGTAAAATCTCAATGATGAGAAGGGAGTCCATTTGATACAACTATTATTCATATTTCTCCCCCAATCACCAAAGTTAATAATGAAGAAATTAAAATGTTTTATCAACATCTGTAGTCTGAAATTGATAAAACTTGTAACCTGGATGCATTCATAATTAATGACAATTGGAATGAGAAAATTGGAAACAAAAAGGACTGCACCATAGTTGGAAGACAGGAGTCTGGTGACAGAAACAAAGTTGGAGATCACATGATAAAATTTTGTAAGACTAATGACCTCACTGTAAATACCTGCTTCTACAATGCATTCACAGAGCTCACTAGTGGGGATGCACAGGAATCTAATTGAATACATCTGGGAGAAAAGATGACTGAGGAACTCAATATCATCAGCCAAAATGAGGTGAAGGACATACTGTGGAAGAGACCATCAATTAGTCATATGTAAGTCCAGTTAAAGTTGAAGACAATTAATACATGACTAGGATAGTTCTGTTTAATGCAAGACTAATAGAGCTATGTTTGACCTTTATTATCTGAATTTCAAGAACAGATTGGCATCACTGAGCACAAATGAAAGAAGACCAGATAAACTGTGGGATGATGTCAATAATATCATACATGAAGAAAGCAAAGAGTAGCTAAAAAGACAAGAAAGGAAAAAAAACTCAAAGTGGATATCAGAAGAGACTTGGAACTTGCTCTTAAATGTAGAATAGCTAAAGTGAATAGAAGGAATATTAAAGTGAAAGAACCGAACTTTCGATGGGCAGATCAAGAAGACAAAGTAAAATCTTGTAATGAAGTGTGCAGAGACCTGGATAGGAAATCCAAAAAGAATGCCCAACATAGCTCAAACTTAAAGAACTGAAAGAAAAATTCAAGCCTCAAGTTTTAATATTGAAGGATTGCATGAGCAAAATATTGACCAATGCAGGAAGCATCCAAAGAAATGGACGGAATACACAGTCACTGTAGCAAAAAGAACAACAGCCAACCATTTTAAGAGGCAGCATGTGATAAAGGACAAGAGCAATGAATGAGAAGTCCAAACCGCACTGAATTCATTAACTAAAACAAGGCTCCAGAAAGTGACAAAACACCAAGTGAAGCATTTCAAGACACTCGTGCATCACTGGAAACACTCACTAGTCTATGTCAAGAAATCTGGAAGACAGTTATCTAGCCAACTGACAAGAAGAAATCCAAATATGTACCCATTCTATAGAAAGACATGCCAGAAGAATGCAGCCATTATCAAACAGTATCATCAGCATCACAAGCGCATAAAGTTTGATTGAAGATCATTTAAAAATAATTGCAATGGTACTTTGTCCAGGAACTGCTATAAAATGAAACCAGATTCAGAAAGGGTTGTAGCTAGAACAAGATATAGCATTGCTGATGTAAGCTGAAAACAGAAAATACCAGAAAGAGCTTTCATGTGTTTTATTGATTGTGCAAAGGCAATCAACCATGTGTATCTTAACAAACAATGATTAATATCACAAAAAATGGCAATTCCAAAGTAATCTTTACTCTGATAAATAGAAAGTTATTCAAATAGAATGTGGAATGCTAGCTTAAATCAGAAAAGGTGTGTGACAAGGTTACATCCTTTCACCATACTTATTCAATCTATATGTTTAAACATAATCCAAGAAGCTGGATTATCTGAAGAAAAATGTGGTATCATGATTGAGGGAAGTTTTATTTACAATTTGCAATACGCAGGTGGCATAATCTTGCTTACTGACAGCAGGAAGGACTTGAAGTATTTATCGATGTAAATCAAAAGACTACACAGCCTTCGGTATGGATTGCAACTCAATGTAAAGAAAACAAATTCCTCAAAACTAGACAGTGATCAATATCATGATAAAGGACTTAAATTGTCAAGAATTTCATTTTATTTGCGAACAACTCAAATCTCGTGGAAATAGTAGGGAAGAAATCAAAGGGCATATTGCACTGGACAAATTTGCCACACCAGACCTCTTAAAGTGTTAAAAAGGAGAGGTGTCACTTTGAGGACTAAGGGGCACCCAGTCTTTGGTACTTTCAATTGCCTCCTATGGATATAAAAGTTGAACAGAACAAGAGAAAACCACAGACCACAGAAGATTGGATGTACTTGAATGATGATGTTGATGAAGAATATCAAAGGTACTATGAAGTGCTAAGGAACACATGTCTATCTAAAAGAAATGGAGACAGAATGCATTCTTTGCACATATTATAAGGAGAGACCAATCCTTTGAAAAAGACATCATCTTGGTGAAGCTCAGGATCAACAAAAAAGAAGATATTTGGATGGATATTGTGGCTGCAATGATGCACTCAAGCATAAGAATTTGAGGATGGTGCAGGCTAGTGATTTTTTTTATTGTACAAGGGTCATTATGAATTGGAACTGACATAACAGCACCTAATAAAAAAAGATGGATTGCTAGAAAGATAGATGATAGGTTGATGATGGTTGGTATATAGATACACTGATGATAGATAGATAATAGATGATAGATAAATACATTGATCAGTTAGATTGTAGATAGATAGATAGATAGATGATGAAGATAGATAGATAGATACACTGATGATAGATAGAGAAAAGATTGTAGATAGACTGACCAATCAGATAGATTATAGATAGATAGATAGATAGATAGATAGATAGATAGATAGATATAATAGATGGTAGGTAGATAGACTGATGAGATAAATTATGGACAGATAGATATAGATAGATGACAGTGATAGATAGATAGATAATAGATGGTAGATAGACTGATGATAGATAGATCGATAATATATGGTAGATAGATAATAGTTGATAGATAGACGATAGGTAGATGATAGATAAGATGGTAGATAGACAATACAGAGATGAGATGGTAGACAGACAATACAGAGATGATACATAGAGAATAGATAATAGATGGTAGATAGACAATAGGTGATAGACTGATAGATGATAGATAGACTGAGGAGATAGATTATGGACAGATATAGATGATGATGAAGATAGATAGATAGTAGACCTACATAGGTTCAAAATGATATTGTGCTTACTTGGATATGATTAGTCAGGGAAAACTGTTTAAGAAAAGCTGTAAAAAGATTTTGAAATATTCTTAAACTGCTCAGAGTATAGATTATGCATGAGGACACAAGCATAAGAGTCCCAGTTAAAGAAGGAAAACAAGCAAACAGTCTACCTCACGACACAATCCAACTCAATATTTGGAAGAGTAAAATGATGTATCCTTTCCAAAAGTGTGCCTCTGTGTGGCTTTTCCATGTGCAACTTAGTCTAATGGAAAGACAGCAACTCTCTGGAGTCCCCCAAATCGCATCAATGTTTGCACCTCATACATTCTCAATGCATGTGGACAACTGAATTAATAAAGAATCTAATGTCAATTGTTAATCTTGTTCACTAAGAGACCAAGTGAATGATTAATCAACCTACTGACGTTCATATAGATTCTCAGTGGAATTAAAAACATCTTTTCCAAGACCAGTTCTTTTTAACATTTACTGAGTGCCAAGCAACGAAGAGTTGTGGTCCGGAAAAAGAAGAGTGCCCTTTGTTGAGAGCTCAGGTGTAAAGCACACTTAAGATCCTGCTCATTCTCAGAGAAAAGACTGTCATAGTCCGAGAGAGAGAAAGGCAACAAAAAGCTCTGCTCACTTACCTCTAAACTTGCATGTAAGGAACAGACCAACAAAATGGGAGGGTTCGAAATTCGGAATCCATTGGCCCCGGGGATTAACTGGAGTTCTGAAAAGTCAACATAATACTAGTCTCGTGAAACATACCCCAAAGAGTGTCCATCCAAACGAGAAACACAGCTCACTGTCAACTCAGAATCACTCTAGAAGACAGGGTAGAACTGCCTCCGTGACTTTCTGAGACTTTAAAGAGATTGCCCATGCAGAGAGAGAGTGACATAGTGAATTACCGAGTTAAATAGTGAAATGTAAACATGTTTACTTCTAGAGTTTCTGAGATATTTTAAGAGACTCTGAGGAGTGTAACTATAGTCAATGCCCCTTCTTTCTGTTCCCACCTTCTCGACAGCACCCCAACCACCATAGTCCCTAAACTGTGTCCTCCATCACAGTCCTCTGATAGTTTCTCTGGTTCTGGCATTCTCCAGTCAGCATTCTGGGTTCTGTCGTTTACTTTGCTTTACCAAGCTCACTGTCATCGAGTCGATTCTGACTTTCAATGGCTCTTGAGAACGGAATAGACCTGCTCCTAGGGTTTCCAATCCAGTAAATCTTTATGAGAAGAGATACTGTTGTTGTTGTTGTTGTTGTTGTTCAGTGCCATTGAGTTTGCTCCAACCCATAACAACAGACTGAAACGCTGCCTGGTCCTGTGCCATACTGAACAATTGTGTCTACGCCTAAGCCTATTGATGCAGCCACTGTGTCAAAAAGAGGGCCTTCCTCATTTTCACTGCCCTTCCACTTTACCGAACATGATGTCCTTCTCCAAGGACTGGTGTCTCCTTACAATATATCCGAAGTTTGTCAGACGCAGCCTTGCCATCCGTGCCTCTGAGGAACATTCTGGCCTTACTCCTTCCAGCACAGATCGGTTTGTGCTTTCAGCAGCCAAGGACACTGCCATTGCTTGGGTCAGGTGAAGCTCAGTCCTCAAAGTACACTGCGGCTCTTCAGTACTCTAACGAGGTCCTGTGTTGGAGGGGTGGGCGAGGGGAGACACTGGACAGTGTAAGAGATGACAAAAATAAAAATTTATAAAATATTGACGGTTGAAGGAGGAGGGGAGAGCAAGAATGAAGGGAAGGGAAGCTGGTATCAGGGACTCAAGTGGAAAAGCAGATATTTGGAGAATAATAATGGCAACAGACACATGAAGGTGCTTGGCACAATATATGTAGTTATGTATTGTGAAAAGCAATGTATGAGCCTCCAATAAAATGATTTAGAAAAAAGAAAGAAAATAAACCCCATAAAAGAGGTCCTGTGCAGCAGATTTACCTAGCACAATACATTGTTTGATTGCTTGACTGCTGCTTCCAAGAGCCTTTTTCTCATTCATCATGATGCTGCCTATTAGTCCAGTGTGAGGATTTTGGTCTACATTACAGTGAGTTGCAATCCATACAATCCTTGATTTCAGCAGCAAGTGCTTCCATTCCTCTTCATTTTCAGCAAACAAGGTTGTTTCACCTGCATACTGCAGGTTGTTAATAAGTCTTCCTCCAATCCTGATGCCATATTCCTCTTCCTATGATCCAGCTTGTCTGATGATTGGTTCAGCATACCGACTGAACTAGTAGGAAGATGAGAGGGTACAACCTTGACACACACCTTTCCTGATTATGAACCATCTAAGTATTCCCTTGTTCTGTTCTCACAAGCGCCTCTTGATCCCTGTACAAGTTCCTCATGAGCACAATGAAGTGCATTAGAATTCCCATCCCTCTCAAGGCTATCCAGAGTTCACTATGGCCCACACACTTGACTGCCTTTGTTTAGTCAATGACACACAAGTGAATATCTTTCGAGTATTCGCTGCTTTGGAGCAAGAACCATTTGACATCAGCAATGGTATCCCTTGTTCCATCTGAACTTCTGGCCATTCCCTGTAAATGTACTGCTGCAACCACTGTTGGATAACCTTAAGAGATTGCTCTTCAGTTTGATCCTTCTGTTGGACCACCCTTTTATGGAATGGGCACAAATATCGGCTGACCAGATGACTGTCTTCCAAATTTCTTGGGATAGATGAGTGAGTGTTTTTCTAGTGATTTCTGGTTGACATTCTTGTTTATGAACCCTGTCAATGAATGAGACCATTTGAATGGCTTCACTGGGGAGTGTTATTTGTAATGTGATTAAAAGCAAAAAAGATAAATGACATGATCTATGAAGGTGACGGCTTTTGTTAGAATTACTTGATCAAGTGGCTTTGTTTGTTGTTTGTTTTTGTTGTTGCTAGGTGTCATTGAGTAAGTTCTGACTCAAAGCGACACTGTGTGCAACAAAGTGAGACAAGAAACACTGCCCGGTTCTGTGCCATCTTCACAATTATCCCTGCGTTTGAGCGCACTGTCGCAGCCACAGCGTCAGTCCATCTTGTCAAGGATCTTCCTCACTCTCACTGGCCCTCTTCTTTGCCAAGCATGATGCTCCTTTCCAGGAAATGGTCTCTCCTGACCACATGCCCAAAGAATCTGAGACAAGTCTGGCTACCCTTGTCTCAAGGAATAGCCCAAGACCGAGTTTGTTTGCTTGCTTGTTTGTTTGTCTTCTGGCAATCCATGATACGTTCAATATTTGTCTCTAACACCATAGTTGAAATGCATCGACTCTTCTTCAGTCTGCCTCACTCAATGTCCATCTTTCACATGCATTTGCATGTGAGGTGACTGAAAATAACACGGTGTGGTGTGCCCTGGTCCTCAAAGTAACATCCTCGCTGGTCAACACAAAACATCATTTGGGCTGAGCCCCGGTGGCGTAGTAGTTGTGCGTGGGACTGCGGCCCACTGGGACGGAGGTTCAATTCCAGCAGTGGGGCTGGGCCTCCTACTCCCACCACCGGAGAGCAGTGATGCCCAAAAACAAAACAAACAAACAAACAAACAAAAAACATCATTTGATCTTTTGGCTGCTTCTCCCATGAGCTTTGATTGTGGATTCAAGCAAGACAAAATCCTTGGCAGCGTCAATGTTCTCTACCTATCATGATGTCAACAATTGGCCCAATTGGAAGGATTTTGTTTTTTACATTCAGCTGCAATCCATACTGAGGGCTGCAATCCTTGATCTTCAACAAGCAAATGCTTCAAATCCTTCTCACTTTCAGCAAATAAGACTGTGTCACATGCAAATCACAGGTTTTAAGACTGTGTCATATGCAAATCACAGTCTTCCTCCTGATGTCACATTCTTTCTTCATTTAACCCAGCTTCTTGATGATTTGCTCAACATACAGATTGAACGAGTATGGTGAGAGACTAAACCTTGTTGGACACCTTTCTTGGCTTAAAACCATGCAGTTCTGTTCTCACAACGGCCTCTTGGTCCATGTGCAGTTTCCACATGAGCATAGCAAAGTGTTCTAGAATTCCCATTCTTCTCAAAGATATCCATAGTTTGTTAGAATCCACTAAGATGAATGCTTTTTGCATAGTCAAGGAAGCACAGATAAATATATTTCTAGTTATTCGCTGCTTCTAGTCAAAATGCATTTGACAGCCACAATAATATCTTTTATTCCATATTCTCTTCTGAATCTGACCTAAAAATATGGAAACTCCCTGTCAATGTACTGCTGCATCCATTTTGGTACGATCTTCAGCAAAAATGTTACTTGCCTGTGGTATTAAGGAAATTGTTCTATAATTTGGGCAATGTTTAGAATGAGTACAAAGATGATTCTCTTCAAGTCAGTTGACCAAGCAGTTGTTACCCAAACTTTCTGGCATAAATTCAAGAGTGCTTCCAGCAATTCATCAGCTTATTGAAACATTTCATTTGCTATTCCATCACTTTGTGGAGCCTTGTTTGGGGCTAATATTTCCAGTGAAGCTGGAACTCCTTCCTTCAGTGCCCCTGGTTCTTGTTCATACGCTGCCTTCAAAGATGGTTGGGTGTCAACCAGTTTGTCTGACATAGTGACTCTGTATATTCTTTCCATCACCTTTTGCTGCTTCCTACATAATTCATTATTTTTCCATGGAACCTTTCAACCTGAGGTTTGAATTTTTCCTTGAGTTCTTTTAGTTTCGCATATGCTGACTGTATTCTTGCTTTTTGGTTTTCTTACACGAGTTCTTTGGATATTTCATTATCGTGCTTTGCATTGTCTTCTCAAGCTGTCCATTAAAATTTTCTTTTGAGGTCTTTAACTTCATCATTTTATCTACTTATCTTAACTACTGTATGATGATTAAGAGCAAATTTCAGAGTCTCTGCTGATACACATTTTTATCTTTTCTTTCTTTCCTGTCTTTTTAACGAACTTTTGTGTTCTTCATGAATCATGGTTTTGTTGGTCTCCCACAGTTTATCAGCTCTTCTGTCAAGAGTGTTCAATGCAGCAAATTTGTTATGGGGACATTCTCTAAATTCAGGTGAGATATATTCAAAGTCATATTTTGGCACTCATGTATTTTTTTTCATTTTTTTCAGCTTCAAACTGAATTTAGATATAAGCAATTGATGGTCTATTCCAATCAGTTTCTGGCCTGGTTTTAACGGCTGCTACTGAGCTTTTCTCACAGAGATATAGTCAATTTGATTTCTGTTTATTCTATCTGGAGAAGTCCACCTATATAGTTGCCATTTGTTTATGTTATTGAATAAAGGTATTTGCCAGGAACAAGTTGTTGGTCCTGAAAAAAGTCTATTATGCAACCACGAGCTTCGTTTCTATTGCCACTAAAAATATGGTCACCAGAACTCCTGTTCCTTTGTCTTTCCAACTTTTTGCATTCCAATCACCAATAATTGTCGATGCATCTCGACTATGTGTTTGAACAAGATATTGAAGATGTTGGCAGAATTCTTTAACTTCTGCAGCACCAGTTTTCATGGATGGTGCATAAATTTGAATAATAGTTGCATTGATTGGGTTTTCTTGAATGTAGTAAGATATATTTCTATCACAAACAGCCCTGTGCTTCAATATAGATCCTGGAATATCTTTTTATACAATAAATGCAACCTGCCTCTCAACTGTGTCACTCGTAGCATAGTAAACCATATGTTTTTCTGAAGAAAAATGCCAAATCCTAGTCCATTTCAGCTCAATAATGCCTAGGATATTGAACTTGATGTGTTCCAGTTCATTGCTTTCAATTTTTCAATTATCTTAGATTCAGCCTTTGTATATTTTAATTTCTGATTATTAAGCTTTTGCAGTTGTGTTTTTTTTTTCATTTTAAGTCATTTCCATCAGCAAACATGGATCCTAAAGGCTTTAATCCAGTTAGTATCTGAAAATGTTTCAATGCTAGATTTTCAGTGGTTAATTCCTCCAAAGTGGAATTCCTTTTTGATTGCCTGTTCTTTGTCTTGAAGATCTGCTGGAAACTGTTCCCTCTGAATGACCCTCTGGGTATTTGAAATGCCAAAGACAGAACTTCCAGCATCACAACAACACACAGGCCACCAAAGTATGACAAACTGATAGACAAGTGGTGCAAACCAACAAAACAAATAAACCTGAGTTACTCAAATGCATATTGAGTTCATAGTTGAGATTAAACAAAGCTAGCTCCTTATTTGTCAAGACAATGTTCCCGATGACGATAGAACATAACCACTATAGCATCTGCACCACTGTAGCTAAAATTAAGTGGATTAAATAGCAGCACATTTAACATAATCAAGCTAAAATGAATAGCTAGAGATCAAATTAAAGTTACCAAACCAAAACTAAAGTTACTTCCATCAAGTTGATACTGACTGGTAGCAACCTTGTGAGTTTCCAAGACTGCACCTTTCCACAGGAGTAGAAAGTGCCACCACCACCACCCCCCAACTTGAAGTTCGTGGTTTTGAACTGCCAACTTAGTAATTAGCAGGCAACACATAAGCACTGTTCTACCAGAGTTTCTTCTAAATTAAAGTTAAAGCAGACCATAAGTCCCTTCCGAGCCTTTAAAATATTACCCAATCCAAGAACAATCAAACTATGGTCAGCTAGCCAAATTAAGCCCATCGTCTGCTTTTGTAAAGTTTCAATGGAATATAGCCACACACCCTTGCATTTATTTACATGTCATCTGAGGCCGCTTGAGCACTACAATGGTTGAGAATTTGTAATATTTCCTATTTTGTCTTTAACAGAACACTCTGATCTAATTTTGTTCCTTCAGCTACAGATGTGAAATTTCACCTGAAAGTAGTTGAGTACCTGATAAAACAGCGAAGATAATTATTTCAGCAGCCAAGATGAAGTATGAGGTCCTGCTTTGACTGGAATAAGCCAACGCATTTTTCACACCCAAATTGCTGCAGCTATAACTATGTCTTATAATACCTCAGGGTTGGACGCAAGCTAAAGGATCATGTTAAAGTTGAACTCACAGAAGCAATTATTATGCTTTATGTATTCCAGGTGCTTCAGAAATAGAGTCTTCGAGGAAAAAGAGATTGGGCACTTTGTGAGTCTTCTGCATGGTTTATTCTCATTTCTATCCACTGAGGTTTAAATGCTTAGGTGGATTGCTAAATTCTTGGGTATGTGGCCAAAGCTACAAAGAGAGAAACTTCGGGGAGGGTAAATGACAAATGGATATTTATTAGAGTACTACTAAGTGCTTCACAAAGAAAGCCAGAGGCACTGTGAGGTAAGCATTGAATTGCTAAGAGCAAGGTCAGAGGTTCAAATCCAAGCAACCATTCAGTGAAAGAAAGATGAGGTTGTTTTTCCCCATAAAGGATTTTGTTCTCTCCACATGGAGTCCCATCACTCTGTAGTAAGTGTTCAGCTGTTAGCTAGTTTGATTTTCTGCAGACAATCAAGAAAGATATGGATATCGCTTTACGTAAAGATGTACAGCCTTGAGAACCCTACAGGGGGCGTTATACCTTGTCACACAGAGTTGTTTCTTGTCAGAATTGACTATAACATAATGGGCTATATGTTTAAATTTTCTAACTTTTCTTATGCTCCATCAAAAACCATGAGAAATACTATTATTCACATTTGAAGTTAAAACTTATACATAATCACACAATTATTAAGCAACAAATTAGGATTCTTACTCCAGTTTCTCTGGTTTTGACACTAAGCCAAAGGAGAATACGCCCAATATTAAGCTCCTAATTGGGCTCTTTTGACCTAGTGTCTATGCAGCCACATGCTATTAATAGCTGGGACTTTAGACTCTGCCCTTACCAGATGCACAGCATGCTTCCTAGGCCACACCAGATGGGTCTGATTAAGAGATTCCACTAAGCAGAGTGGCATTTATCTCAAGTTCACCTGTGGTGGATTTAAGGAACTGAACTGTTCCCTTGGAATCGAGGCTGATACGCTCCCCTGTGAGAAGAGGCAGACAACTGCTCCGCCAGTATCAAGGAATTGGTTGTCATTGGACTTTGGTTCAGATCTCTTGTGTTAGGTGTGCTCACTGGTCTGTGATAACCACACATCATTGCTTTTTACATAACATGTTAACCTAACATGCATGGTTTGGCCTTTATGAAGAAGTATTATTGAAAGAGTTACCAGGGTAACAACCCTCATGGATTGTAAACAGTATTCAGTAACTTAAGCATTTAATTTGTAGAAGTTAAAAATTGATATAGTGTTGTCTAGAAAGCTGGTCTATACATATGTAATTTCCTTTTCTCGGAAATGCTTTAAATTCTATAGCATTGCTAAACTAATGGTCCTATTGATAGAATTACTTTATGTCCCATGGGAATGCTCTCTACTAAAATAATAATGTCTCTAAACTGAATCAGGGACATATATAAACCATAGACATATGAATGAATTTTGAACTAAAACTTATTCATAGCCATATTACATGAATAATCCATCTTTATGAAGTGGCCCTGCTTGATACACTCATGAAGCTATCGCTGAAGATATGGGTGCTTTAGAAAAGAAGAAATCAGATGGTGTTCAACAGAATCATATCTAGGGAAAAAGGTCCTCAAACTACAGCCTGCGGGTCACATGTGGCCCACCCAGGACATTGATCCGGCCCACCGGGTGTTGTTGCCTCCATTGCTGTCCTGTTTAGCAGCCGACTCATCCCAGGCCCGCAGTAAATTTGTTTATAGTTAAAAACAAAAGAAATTACTGTCCATCCCTCCAACGGTCTGAGGGAACTGGCCCCCTGTTCCAAAAGTTTGAGGACCCCTGATCTAGGGTATTAAAGGTTTGTCTTCAAATAAGTAGCCATCTAACTGAGGCATCGACTAAATCCACATGAAAGAAGCACATGGCTTCCTATGATCTAAGGATTATAAATAATACAATGCAAAATGTGGGGGGGAAATGGTATCAGAGCTTAAATTCTTGACACCAGAAGGGTATGGATGATGGTGAAAGACAAAAAATCCATTTACAGGGTCCCCATATGATTTAAGCCTCTGGTAAATCCACTCCAATCATAGTTGTGAATAGCTTTGCAGTCAGACAGACAGCATTGTAATTAATTGTGAAGATGATAGTACAACTCTTTTTAAAATGAACAAACTAATTATATGATACATAAATTATAAACCAATAAAACTTTTCAAAAACTATCTCCTCTCCCCTTCCCAATGTTTGAGGTTAGCCATGTTGATGAGAGTTGAATAATCTACATACATGTTAGAGTTCACTTCCTCATCACCCCCTACAAAAGGATAGACACAAAATCATATAAAATCTAGAAACACTGAAGCTTATTCTGTGGGAATGTCATTTTTTATTTTAAGAATCATCAGTAAGATTTTCAAAGTTCGTTTTCCATGGTGCATGTAGTATTACATACATTACAAAGACTGAAATAAAAACATTGAAATAATGTTTTAAAAAAATGACTTGTGAAATAAAATTAAATATACTTACTGTTATCCATTTTAAATCTGGTGTTGAGTTCATGGCCAAACCATCCCACTAACCTAAAATATAAATAAAAAACATGAGGTATTTTTAATTCAAGAAGAACTTCAATTTGGGGTCTGCTTATTAAAATGGTGTTTCATGCAAGTTATCAAATATTTAAGCAGATAAAGTTACATAATATAAAAGTTACTACTTATAATTCTATAAGTCTATCAAAAATATTAATAAAAATGATTTATCCATATTAGTAGCTATTTTGAAACCCTGGTGGCGAAGTAAGTAATGTGCTTAATTCAGCAAACTAAAATCCTCTAAAAATACACTTTTTTTGGGGGGGGGCATCACTGCCCTCAGGTGGTGGGAGCAGGAGGCCCAGCCTTTGCTCCATGGAGCTGGAATCGAACCTCCATCCCAGTGGGCTGCAGTCCCGCACACAACCACTATGCCACTGGGGCTCAGCCCTAAAAATATACTTTTAAAATTACTTTTTTATTTGTGTGAGGATAACTTATAAATCATAACTTATAATTGTTATCAGCTGCTTTTGACTTAGTGTGACTAATGGCCATCCATGTACCAAAAAAGGAAAGCAATGCCCAGGCCTGCCCTCTCCCCATGACCTAATGTAGCCCATAGGTATATGTTGACTGATTGTTAAAGTAATGATGAGGTCACTATTCAAAGTCTGTCTTAGCCTGTAAGTTCCTCTGACAACTGCTCAGGAGCACAGCAACATGCTGCCTCTGCTGACAAACAAGTGATGGACACCCGAGATTCAAAGGAAGAATGAAAATATTTGTTATAAAAGGTAATATTAGCCTCTCAGTCCAAGACAGATAAAGAAAACAAATATATTGATAATATAAGCACTCCTAAAATAACTAGGAAGATATATCTGATACATGTTTCATATTAAACCTTGAAAATAAGATTATGGCTTCTTTAGAAGTGCTCATAAAATATTAAAAAAACACTAACTACAAAAAAACTCAAATATTTCCCAAGTGAATTTATTATTGCTACATTCTTACTTCAGTCTAAAAGCTAGTAATTAACAACAAAAACAGAAGAAAAAGAAGATTCAATTACCTGGAAAATATTACTAAATTCATTATTAAATTCTTTTTAGCTTACAAACTGAAATTCTAGGATTGTTTTTAAAGGATGATGTTACTAGAATAGAGCATAGAGAAAAATTCAAAGTTGTAAATTTTAAGTCAATACAACACAAAACAAATTACTAAGGATACTTAAAGAGTTATTGTGGCAGCCATGTGCTTATGTTAATTTTATGATTGAAATGTAAGGGTGGAGTCTAGACTGTTAATCTGGAGATAGCCATTGAGAAACCAATGAGGCCTCCGTGTGGGCATGGCTTTCTCCTGAGACTTCTGGGAAATCTCGCATTATTTCCCTTGTGAAGTTGAGAAATTATGTTCCCCAGTTGTTGGAAGTTAGTCTCAGAGACGATGAATCACGGACAAGACAAGATGGCAGCATGAGAGAAGCTGAATGAACCAGAGGAGAAGCCACATGGCTTTGCCCTGATGGAGCCAGACTTCTGAAGCTCGAGAGGCCATGTGGGGACACCTGCCAATGATGAGTTGCTTCTGCCACCACTGAATGCTGTTGATGGACCCTGAGCCCTGGAAGCGAGGGGCCATACGAAGACTCCTGCCAGCACTGGGATTCTGCACCCACTGACCTGTGACTTCATGAGCCGTAAGGAGACATTATAGACTGGTATCGGACATGTGAGCTAATATCGGACTTATGACTGAACTGGACTGTGTTGGGATGCTTTCTCGGTGTTCCTTTCCTTTTGTATATAAACCATTCCCTTATAGCCATATGTGTGTCTATGAAATTTGTTCAAAGAAATAAATGAAAGCAGTAATGTGCTAATAATAAGGGGGAAAGCTGAAAATAATCATTAGAAATAAAATAAATAAAACCATAGCACTGGTACATTAGGCAAAGTTTGAAAATAACAGAAACACTAATAAATAAAATAACTTTATGGGAAAGGGGTGCTATTAATTGGTTGATTATGCTGAAAACAGTATAACTATGAAAAATAAAGATAAGCAATCTGCCCTCTGTGTAGACTGTTGCTTTATTTCACCCTCCTAGACCACCTGGGTAGGTGGCAGACCCCACCTACCTATCTCCAGGTGGTCTCCTCCGTCATCCAATAAGAGCAAACTCCATCTCTTCTGACTTGGAGACTTAGAAGACTATGCCTTTAATATCATTAACCTAGTTCATCAGAATTAAGGACTCAGCTAGACCAGACACCAAAATTATACCACTAGCCTTAATCTCTACCCTACCCTGCAATGTTAAAAAACAACAAAGTAGTAAAGCAACATACTACCAGACACTGTTTGCAACTGTTCAAAAGATTTTGCTCCACATAGTCCTGATTTGGCCCCATGACAAAGTCTAGACCCAGCTGTTGTTTGGTTGAGATTGTTGTGGCTTGGTGCTCTATCATTCTGACACCCCCCCTCCACTTTAAAACAAAGGGGTGCATTATTCTTTTAAACGATTCCTATCAGTATTTCCCCATTTGTTGGGTTATGTAAAGATAAAAATATGCATATTACTTTACTTCTTTTGCTTTCAACATACTTTGTTTTCTAGTCCCCCAACACAGCAACATTCTCCAAGTTAGCACCTATAGCAAAGACGAAGCTTTGGGGAAATCTTAGAGTCCATCCAAACATACATTGAGAGTTCTTCAGCTTCTTGTGCTATTAGTAATTTTCCCATTTTGTTTCTTGCTTTTTCCTTCTTTAATTTTAATATCTAAGTCTTTATTTCACTCCCCTTTTTTACATATCTTTTTTCTCTCCTTTACTTCTTGTTACACCTTCTTTTTGCTTCTTATCCTCATAAGACCAAAAGCTGACCCTCCACTTATCATTTCTTCTTTTTCCTATCAGTTTTTATTAACCATTTCTCCATCATTGCAAAACTGAGCAGTTTTTAGTCTAATTTCCTTCCTTTTACCCTCTTAATTAACATCGCTTGTTTCCTCCCCTATTCTACTTACATTTTCCTTTTTCTCTTCCTCCTCTAACACTTGCTCTTTCGTTTGTTAGCTCCTCACCAACACCTAGATGTAACACACTCCTCCAGATACTTAATATGAACAACCACCCCTCTGTGCACTACCTCACAGAGTTAACTACTCCCACATACCACCACCTCCCTGACGCCCCTAACAATGACCCCAACATGTCAAGGAACAAACAGATGTAGTGACTAACACAACAAAATAAGATAAACAGAAAAAAGTAATTGAATGCCAAGCAGACTTAAATGAAATGCTTGAAATTAAACAGGCTATACAGTTACCAGGTAAAGAATATAAAATAATGATGATTGTACTCAGACAACAGATGAAGGAAGAGTCTGAAAGATAAGGTGAAAAAACAGAAAAGCTAGAAAATGCACTTACACACCTTACAGACAGAAAATGTCAAGTAGTACAATAACAGAATGACACAATACTATAAAAGAAGAGAGAAATAGAATTGAAGAGATGGAAATCCAAATTGGTGATCTGGAAGACAAATCTATAGACTCTGATCTAAAAGAGCAACAAAAACAAAAAAAATGCAGACAAAACCAAGGAAAACTTCAGAGCAATGTGGGACACAATCCAGAAGAACAGCATACATATTATAGGGAATCCAGAAGGGGAAGAAACAAACAAACAAAAAGCACCACAAAGAGAATAGTACAAGAACTCCTACAAGAAAAATTTCCTCAGTGCCTAAAAAATGAAAAGATTCAGGAAGCTGAAAGTACCCCAGTCAGGTAAGATCCCAAAAGGAAAATTCCCCAGCATATTGAAGACAAGATATCTAACATCAGTGACAAGAAAAATTCTGAGAGTGGCAGAAGGAAAAGCAAAATCCATACCAAGGGGCAGCAATTATAACTTTCACTTTCTCAGCAGAAAGTGCAAGCAGGAACACAATGGAGTGATGTATACAGAGAAAAACAAAAAAGGTCAAACTAGAATCTTGTACTTGGCAAAAATATAAAGAATAAAAGTATGCCAACACAAGGAAAAAATAAAAGAATTCACAAAAACAAGAGCACCACTCAAAAAATACTTGATGAAGTACTATGGCCACAAAATCAACAAGACTCAAACCTGAAACCAAAATACAAGACAAATCCTCACAAAAACAAGACACACACACAGCAGCATCCAAAGCCATAAAGTAATAGAAGAATAACAAAAAATAAGCATTAAATACACAGACACATTGGCACACAACAAATATAGCACATGACAGTAGCAAATATACATATCAATAATCTCAATGAACGTTAATGGACTAGATGCACAAACTAAAGCAGCGAGTAGCATAATGGATAAGAAAATAAGTCCTTCAATATGCTACCTATAAGAAACACATCTCACAAACACAGAAATAACCAGAGTAAAAATCAGAGGATGAACAAAAGAATATCAAGCAAACAGCAACGCAAGGAAAACAAGGGTAGAAATATTATTCTATGAGAAAATAGGCTTCAAGACAAACAACATAACAAAAGACAAGAATGAACACTACTCAATGATCAAGGGAACAATAACCCTAAAAGACATAACTATAATAACCATATATACACCCAATGAAAGATATTTGAAATACACCAATCAAATCCTAACAGAATTGAAAATGAATATAGACACCTTGACAGTCATAACAGGAAACTTCATTACACCACTCTCAAGGAAAGACAGAACATCAAGAAAAAAAATCAATAAAGGCATACAGAAAAACACAACACATTCAATAAAATAGACCTCCTAGATATATACAGAATGCACCATCCAACAAAAACACAATATAGGTTCCTTTCCAAAACACAGGGAACTTTCTCAAGAACAGCGCACATAGTAGGCCACAAAGAATACTACAACGAGTGGAGACTTTCTACAAATTGAGATTCTACAACCTATCTTCTCAGACCACAACACTATAAAATTATAAAACAACAATAAAATGAACAAAAACATAAAGATAAAAACATGAAGATTGAACAGCATAATACTAAAAAATGATTGGGTAATAGAGCAAAGAAAAAAGAGGAAATTTTTAAAAATCGAGCCAAACAAGAATGATAACACAGCATATTAAAACTTATGGGACACAGCAAATGTAGTATCCCAGGTCAATTTATAGTAATCAACATAGACATGAAATAAAAAGGAGACATCCTTTTGATGCTATCCAACACTGAGTCAAGACTATGACAGATCAGGCCCTCCATAAGAATGAGCGGAGAATCTTAGTGGAAACTCAGGTGGAGGCCAGGCAAGGGAAGCATCTGCATTTCAGAGAGGCACTGATGTTTCTGTGTTGTCGGTATAGTAAGTGGTGAGTAAATGGGAAGTAGCAACTGGGAAGGTATAGGGAACAATAAAGTAGGGCACCTAAAGAAGAGAGTAAACCTGTTTCTAAGGTCCTGGGTAGACACTTCAAATAGTTTTCTACCCAAAGCTTGGTGAAACATGCCATGGACTAAGCACTATGGTGACTTTAGACCGCTGATCTTAAAGGGAACTAGGTCTCACCCATGGGTCACACTGGGGATTTGTTTCTCCAGTCTATGCAGACTAACACAGGATGTCATCCTCCAGAAAAAAAAACAGTAGCAGAAACCCAAGATTGAACTATCCCCAAGTCCCCATCAATAGAGTATCAGCTATACTGATATAGTCATAAAATAAAGTACTTGCAATTCATAAATAAAAGGGAGGGAGAAAGATGAGGCTTTCTACTCTGGTAAAAAGTCTCAAAATCTCACAAGAGCAGTGCTACTCTATCCTATCCTATACAGACAGTCCTCATGAGGAGGGAGTCTCTATGTGGATATGGAATTATTCCAAGATACAGGAAGCAAACAAAAATGCATATACACATTAAATATTTGCTTATTTGGTTTTTCATCCTAAGTATGACAAAAGTTGATAATAACAAAATCCAAATATGACAGAGGGAAAGGTGTCAGAGATCAAACAGTGAACACTCAACTGGCGGACAATGGAAACTCAAAATCCATCTGTAGATATCCAGTCAGATGAAGCCTCTGCTTGATCCCTTCCAGCCACAGGCCAGAGACGAGCAGCTTTCCTATCAGAGAGAGATTACTGTAAACTTCACGATGGCCAATTGAACGTGGTATAACTTGATCCTTAGTCAGTTGATCTTCCTCTTGACCCAACCTGAATTTGTTCCAGGCTCAAGTATTCCTTGCTTGTTCCGCCACAGAAAATTCTTCTCTGGTTTCTTAAATATCAATGGCCATCTTGTCTTTCTTACTCATTATTTGAAAAAAAAAAAAGCTTTATATTACTATTATTATTTTCTTGTTGCCTTTTTTATTTTTTATTGTTTCTTTGGGATTTCCCAATTTGTGAAAAACAGAAGTAAATGCACAGAGACAATAACGGATGAATTGAATTGGTTTATCAGGAATGTGGAGGGAGAGGTGAAAGGTGGAGAGAGAGGGGGCTGAGGGAGCACACAATGAATGTGGGAAGGGAGCACTAGAATTTATTGTGATGATATACATACAAGGGTTACCCCTGCAAAAAAAATGGGAAAAGTTCCCCTGGACAAAGCTTTTGTAGTCTGCATTTTTTTCCTGCTAGGTGAGCAACAAGCTACTCACTCTGAGTTGACAGGGGAAGTTATAAGGGACCACATGATAATAGTGGTAGATGTGGAAAAAGCATTTGACAACATCCAACACCCATTTGCGTTTAAGACACTCACAAAGATAGGAATGGAAGGGAAATTCCTCGATTCAATACAAGCTATATATGAAAAACCAACAGCCAACCTGATACTCGAAGAAGAAAAGACAAATCAATCCCTCTGAAAAAGAGGACCAGACAAGGGTGCTCCTTTTCCCCCCCTCTCATTTAACATTGTACGGGAGGTCCTAGCTAACAGCATAAGGCATAGATATTCTTCTGGGGAAAAAGAGGGGAAACTATCATTTTTCACAGATGATATGATTTTACAAATGGAAAGTCCCAAAAGTTCCACAAGGGGAGTGCCAGAAGTGATGGAGAAATATGGCAGAGTGCCAGGCTATGGGATCAACAGACAGAAGTCTATCAAACTACTATATACATCAGATAAGACCATAGAAGAAGGAATCAAAAAGGTAGTACCCTTTACAATAGCCAAGTACAAACAAATATCTAGGGGTATACCTGAATAATAAAAGATTTGTACAAGGAAAATTACTGAACACTACTACAAGAAACCAAGGGTGACTTCAACTAATGGAAGTATATCCCAGGTTTATGGATTGGAAGACTAAATAGAGTAACGATGCCAGTTCTTCCTAAGGCACTATATAAGTTCAATGCTATTCTGAAACAAATAGCATAATATTTCTTCAAAGAATTGAAAAAACTGATTACCAATTTCATATGGCGGGGAGAAAAGCCAGAATTAGCATAGAACTCCTCAAGAAGAAGGATAAAGTTGGAGGACTTGCTGACTTTAATATCTATTATACAACCACGGTGGTCAAAATAGTGTTGTAATGATATAATGACAACTACTCAGAACAATGGAAAGAGAACTGAAAACCTAGATATAAACTCATCAGCAAACAGACAACTGATCTCTGGTAAAGGTCTCAAAACCAAATGGAGAAAAAATATATATCAAATTGGAAGTGGATGCCTTCTTCAACAAGTGGTGCAGGGAAAAAATGAAGATCTCCCTGCACAAAAATAAAAGAAGATCCTTACTTCACTCAATGCACAAGAATGCATTGATAAAGGTGGATCACAGACCTTTAAAACCTCAAACAATTAAGATCATTAATGAGGAAATTAGGACAAACCAGAGAACTTTGGTGCAGAGAATACATAGCCTATCAGATATAGGGAAGGACACAAACACAGAGGAGGTATAAATGATCAAGTGGGATATGCTGAAGATAAAATATCATTGTGAAGGAGGGGGAGTGCAGATTAGGGACCTAAAACCCATCTGTAGGCAACTGGACATACTTCTACAGAAGGGTCGCAGGGAGGAGACAAGACAATCAGGGTGCAGTCCAGCTAGTTCTTAAATACTTCCACTCCCCCCAATCCATCCCCATTATCATGATCCAAATTCTACCTTATAAATCTGACTAGACCAGATGATGTACACTGGTACAGATAGGAGCAGGAAACACAGAGAATCCAGGACATATGATCCCTTCAGAACTGGCAGTGAGAGTAGCAATACCAGGAGGGTGGAGGGAAGGTGGTTAGAAAGGGGGAACCTATCGCAGGGATCTACATATGACCTCCTCTCTGGGATATGAACAACAGGGAAGAGGACGGAAGGACACATGGGATAGTGTAGGATGACAAAATAATGAGAATTTGTAAATTATTAAGGGTTCAAGGGGGAGGGGTGGGGGAGAGGTTGGGATGGGAAATATGGGGAGCTACTACTGGAGGCCTAGGTGCAAGGAAGATGTTTCGAGAATTATGATGGCAACAAATATGCAAATGTGGTCTGCATACAATTGACATATGTATTGATCATGATGAGCCCCCAATAAAATGATTTATTTAAAAATGGCTAATTTTCTAAGGACTCAATAGAAAGTGTTTAGAAAGTAATGATGGCAACATATGTACAAATATGCTTGATACAATTGATGTATGTATTGTTATAAGAACTGTAAGAGCTCCCAATAAAATAATCTTATAATTTAAAAAAATTTTTAAAGGGGGAACCAATTATAAGGATCTACATACAATTTCTTCCCTGGGGGATGGACTACAGACAAATGTGTAGTGGGAGACATTGGACAGTATAAGATATGACAAAATAATAATAATAATAATTTATAAATTATCAAGGGTTCATGATGGAGAGTGGCGTGGGGAGGGAAGGGAAACCATGAAGAACTGATATCAAGGATTCAAGTAGAAAGCAAATGTTTTGAGAATGATGAGGGCAACAAATGTACAAATCTGCTTGACACACAATGGATGTATGCATGTATTGTGATGAGTTTTATGAGTTCTCAATAAAATTATTGCATCAAAAGAATTTTCCAAGAGAGCAATAAGAAAGCCCACAGATTGTTTTTAGCAATGACACACCCAACAAAGATCTTATTAATGAAATCTATAACATTCTGCTAACTTAAAATGATTAAAAAAACAATTGCCCACTGAAGAGGTGAGCAAAAGACCTGAAAAGAAGTTTCACACGGCAAAAAAAAAAAAAAAAAAAATCAAATGGCTCATAAACATATGTGAGAATGTTCCCAATCCTTAGCCATAAGAGAAATGGGAATTAAAACAACGAAGAGATACCAGCTAGCATCCTCAAAAGAGACAAAGGCAAAAAATCTGAAAACAACAAGAGCTGGAGAGCCAGAGGTGAGAGGAGAATCCTTGTCCACTGCTGGTGGACCTGTAGGTATGTACAGTTACTGTGGAAATTGATTTGGTGATATCTAAAAGAGGTCCAAATTGAGCTACCATACAACTTAGCAATCCCCCTTTTGGGTGTATACACAGAAGGGGTAAGAAGCCAACCACGACAAGACATCTGTGCTCCGATGTTCATCGCGGCACAGTTCACAATTGCAAGGAGTTGGAAGCAGCCCAAATTTCCATCAACTAACGAATGGATTTTAAAACGATGGTACCTATATTCAGTGGAGTATTATGCATCCATAAAGGGCAGTAATGAATGCATGGAGTACATTGTCACATGGGAAGAACTGGAGGAAAGTGTGCTAAGCAAAGTAAGCCAAGCACAGGTGCACAAGTACAACATGAGTCCACAAGATAAGTTTCAAAATGCAAAATGGGCATACGGAAACTACTGTGAACATCCATTCCTGGGGAGAGGTCCAGGTACTATGGCAAGGGCCAAACCCAACCCAAGGATATACATGACAGCCCACTAAAATGAAGAGGAAAGAGGAAGAGAGAGAGAGCGAGAGAGACTAGGGTAATGGAGGAACATGGCACTAAACCACCCAAGGGGAGGATATTGTTTATGTCTCCACAGGAGAGGGACAGAAGGACCAGACTGCAACCCGGTGAGTCAAGACATGAATGCAGCATGATAGCATGAAGCAGGGAATCAACAGAGAGGTCTGCAGACTGGTCCCAATCCCAACTACGTGAACTTCACCCTCACCCCCCCCCCAACCCCCATTCCTCCACGAAAAATACACTCCAGAAGACAGCACAGAAGCTACAGCTCAGGGACGGGGTGGGGGAACTTCTGATCATTAGCAAATGAAGAGAGGAGACAGAGTTGAACATATCTTGGCCTACCAAGCCCGAGGACAATATTCTGGCTCAGAGCAGTCAATGCACAGAGAGGTTTATAGGGCTGGCCCCACCAAGGAACACGACTTCCCTCACTGACCCACAGTGCTACAGGGACAGCATTGGAGACATGGTAAGGGAGTTGTGTCCAATCTGACTTCACCACACTGCAGCGAAACACCAAAGGCATGCAGCAGAGCAGCAGGGGTAGCAAAGCAAGGAAGCCCCCAAAGGATAACAAAAATAGACTTTGGGGTCAGGGTGTGGCACCCCATCAGACTCAACTGGAAAAAACTTATAAAGGGCATCAGTCAGACCTGGAACTATGCATATGCTTTATTTTTTTTTTTTTTTGCTGTTGGCTTTTTTGTTACTGTGGCTATAGTTTTTTCTTGTTTTCTTTCATTGTTATGTTTCTCTTTGCTTGTTTTTGTGCTTATTATTGTTCCTGCATGTCTATCTAGATAAGATGGGCAGGATAAACAATCCAGAGGAGAAAACAATGAGACTGATAGTTCGAGAGGGGACATGGGGGGGGGGGGGGGAAAGGAAGGGGGTACCATCAAACCCACGTACTAGGGAACAATAAGTGAATTAAAATTGATGGCGCAGAGGGCATAGGATGCCTGGGGGTTCTTGACCCAGAGAAATGTACCTGAGCAAAATTACCGAAACCTAAATGAAGGCCAAACATGCTAACGGGACAAAAGGAAAGCAAAAGGAAATAGAGGAAAGAACTCAGAGGCAAATGATATTTATAGAGGTCTAAATACAGACAGGTATACACATAAATACATGTATATATAATGATGGGTAAATAGATCTATGTACATATATTTATATGGTAAGTATTAAGGCAGCAGACAGACATTGAACTTCCACCCAAGTACTCCCACAATGTAAGACTACTTTATTCTATTAACCTGGCACTCTGTGATACTCACTTTCCCTGATATGGTCACTGAAGACAAAATGGGTGCATAAGCAAATATGGTGAAGAAAGTTGATAGTCTCAGGTCTTAAAGGCTTGAAAAGATGCACTGTCTGGGGTCTTAAAAGCTTGAAGATAAACAAGCGGCCATCTTTATAAACAAGCTATAAAGTTCACATGGAAGAAGCACACCAGCCTGTGTGATCATGAGGTATCCATGGGATAAGGTATCAGACAACAAAGACCTAAAACAAGACCAAAAAAATCATTGTGAATGAGGGGGAGGGCAAAGTAGAAAAACAAAGCCCATCTGTAGGCAATGGAGCATCCCCATTCAGAAAGGTCACAAGGAAGAGATGAGCCAGTCAGTGTGCAGTATAGCATCAACACAGCATACAACTTTCCTCTCGTTTTTTTCATGTTTCCTTCCCACTACCCCACTATCATGACCCCAATTCTACCTTACAAATCTGACTAGACCAGAACATTTACACTGTTACAGATAAGAACTCACAACACAGGGGATCCAGGACAGATAAACTCCTTAGAAGCAGACAGACAACAGAAAAGTGGATGAAGGGAGACAATGGTGGATATAAGATATAAATAATAATATTAATATTAACTCAAGGGTTCATGAAGGATGGAGGGAGGCCATGGGGGAGGAAGAAGAGCTGACGCCAAGGGTTCAAGGAACAAGAAAATGTTTTGAACATGATGGTGGCAACTTATATACTAATGTGCTTGACACAATGGATATAGGTATGATTGTGATAAGAGCCAAAAAGAGCCCCTAAATTTTTATTTTTAAAAAAGAAAAAGAAAGGAAAAGTACTCAGTCAAGAATATTGAGTACGGATGATCTGCCAGAAGAATGATAGACAGAGTCCTAAGATGGACAGTTTAGCACTGGGTCATCAATTCCAAATCACCTTGGGTGAAAGATGAAGATTCCTTTCTCCTCCCAAAAAGATTTGCAGCCTGGGAAATTCTGTCTAGGATCACTATGAGTCTGGTGTGGGTTCTGAGGTCATGGATGATTTTTGCTTAAATATCTTAAGAATGAAAAATAGTTTGGATATGTTATCAGGAAACCTCCGTCTGCAGAGAAGGGCATTATACTCAGTAAGGGAGAGTGCTAGAGGGCAGAGAGGGAGATGGATTGACACAGTGGCTTCCAACATTGTGCTCAAACACAGGAAAGCCTGTGAGATAAGGCAGGACCTAACAGTGTTTCCCTCTCTTATACATAGATGCCGTCACTATCAGTTGGCCCTTACTCTAATGCACCTGAAAACAACAGTGTTTATCTCAGAACTATTCATCATAACAAAAAAGAAAAAGAAACAGCCTAAGTACTCATCAATGTCTAAGTGGACCCACAGAATATAGCTTATGTACAGGTTGCTATATTGTTGCTAGTTGACTCCAGTTAGTTCCAATTCACAGCACCATTATATACAACACAATGTAAGACAGCCCCTGCTCCAGCACTGTTCATGGAGTTTTAAAATTTGACAATGGTTACTGTTATTCATAAAGTTTCCATTGTTTAATTCCTCTTAGGCAGACACTGTATACAGACTTCTTTGTAGTCTGTAATCTGCCGAAATCTGTCCATTTGGGCAACTCTTTGAAATACCAGTTACTTCACTTCCAGCACTGAAGAAACACATTAGCTGCCACAGTCACACAAACCAACCAAGAAGCAGGCGGCCAATCACAATGAAAGCTTTCGCTTCGTTTCTTTTAAAAAGGAAATGCTAGCAAATTAGACCTAAAAGTGGAAAGTAGTCAGAAACAGCCATCCCCCCAGGGAAGGCTGTGAATGGAACTTAAAGACATCCAGTGGACCCCAAGAAAACTTGAAAGCTGCAAACTTTGATACAATTTTTGAAATGAAAGTGACAAAGATGGAATTGTGATGAGGAGGGTGTGGGAGGTATGGTTGGACTTAATCAAGGGAAATGTGACTGAGAGGAATTACTGAAACCCAAATGAAAGATAAACATGACAGTGGGACCAGAGGAAAGTAAAAGGAAATGAAGGAAAGAACAAGGAGGCAAAGAACATTTATAGAGGTCTAAATACAGGCATGTACATATATATGCACTTATATTTTATATGACAATAGGGGAAAAGATCTATGTGCATATATTTGTAGGCTTAGTATTAAGAAAGCAGACAGACAACAGGCTGTCTTCTCAAGTACTTCCTCGACACAAGAACACTTTGTTCTATTAACCTGGCATTCCACCTTGCTCACCTTCCTGATATCATCACTGAAGACAAAGCAGATGCATAAGCAAATGTGATGAAGAAAGCTGTTGGTGGCTGCCTATCAAATGATATGGCATCTGGGGTCTTAAAGGATTGAAGATAAACAAGCTGAGAAGCAACAAAGTCCACATGGAAGACACAACAGCCTGTGTAATTATGAGGTGATCAGGTATCAGGCATGAAAGACCCAGAACAAAAAAAAAAAAAAACATATCATTGTGAAAGGGGGAGTGCAGAACGGAGACCCAAGGTCCATCTGTAGGCAATTGGACATCCCCTTACAGAAGGTTTGCAGAAGGGGGGGGTGAGACGAGCCATCAGGGTGCAGTATAGCACCGATGAAACATACAACTTTCCTCTAGTTCTTTAATGCTTCCTGATTCCCATATCATGACCCCAATTCTACCTTACAAATCTGGCTAGATCCGAGCATGTACACAGGTCCAGATAACTGCTGGAAACAAAGGGTCTCCAGGACAGACAAACCCCTTAGAACCAATAATAAGAGTAGCCATACCTGGAGGGGAAGAGGAAGGTGGGAAGAGAAAGGGGAATCTGATCACAATGATCTACATATAACCCCCTCCTAGGAGGATGGACAACAGAAAAGTGTAAGACATGAAGTGTAAGATCTGTGTAAGACATGAAAAAAAATATTTATACATTATCAAGGGTTCATGAGGGAGGGAGGGGAAAGAAAAAAGAGGAGCTGTAGAAAAGGCTCAAGTAGAAAGAAAATGCTTTGAAAATGATGATGGCAACAAATGTACAAATGTCCTTAACACTATGGATGGATGATGATGGATGGAGGGATGGATGGATGGATGGATGGATAGATGGGTGGATGGATGGATGGATGGATGGATGGATGGACAGTGATGAAAATTGTACAAGTCCTTGGTAAAATGATTTTTAAACTAGTACAGCTTATTTTAAATTTAATTGAAACATATAAGTGAGCTGCATCAAATAATGGAAAGCATAACTGCTTTACAATAGCCTGACTTACTTGAGGTACTGAGGATTATTTTGATGTTTCTTTATATCTACATAGACAATTGATTTTTGACAGAATTATGAAGGTACCAGTTTGTTTTGCTTTGCTTGGAGTAGAAATTAATGCTGCTGCTCAAAAGGAACTCTTTCAGAAACAAATTCATGCAGAAAACATTTTCATAAGCACAGCTAGCATTGAGGTCCATTCAATATTACACTTTCCACTGATATAATATTGGAAATATTACATCCAATATTCTGAGGCTGACAGAGTGTTTGAATTTTTTAATGATGCTTACCTAAGAAAGAATTTCAGAGATCCTAGTGTAGATGAGCTATCTTCATTCACAGCAGTTAGAACCCACATTTGGAGATTATTTTTTGAGACTATGTTTATTTGTTTTAGAGCAGAGATTATTTTTCATTATTCATAAAAGAAGAAAAGTACTGCATTTTTAGAAGACTTCTTGCTATAGTTACATATTAAAGGAAAATATCTATGATCCCTATGCTCATAGCACTTTTCATGGCAAATGATTCAAAATTTACATCGTATATTTTCTTCTTTAAAGATCAAATAGAATGACTCTGAGTAAAAAAAAAAAATACATCTTCCACTCTTTTTATAGGATCAAAACAAAAATCAGAAGCACTATTTCAATATTTTCTTCTGATTTAGCAAGTTTCTCTTTCAAATGATTATGCTCACTATGGAACGAAGCATTTGTCATTTCTGTTTCTGGAGTGATATTAAAGATTCAAGAGTAGGAGTTATGATGATTGCTAGGTCTATCTGACAGGGACATCAAAGACCTTGCATGAGAATGTAGTATCACAGGAGGAAATAACAACTTGTGTTTGAAAATGCTGATGACATGTTTATAACCTAAATATGAAAGAAACAAGGGGCAACAGGAGGGGAAAATGGAATTTTTCCTTAGAAAATAGCAATTGATCTGATTCCATTGCTGAGACCAAGGCATTATTCTATATGTTTATTTACTGAAGATATAAAAATACTTTATATCTGAAATAGTATAGAACAAAAGCAAACACAGTCACGGAGTTGATTCAGACTCATGGTGAGTGGAACTGCTCCGTTGGGTTTTCAAGGCTGCAATATTTATGGGGGCAGAAAGCCTTATCTTTTCCCCATGTAGTAGCTAGTGGTCTTGAACTACTGATCTCGCAGTTACTTGCCCAATGCATAATCCCCCATGCCACCAGTAAGATCGCTTTACCAAGCTTTAGACTAGACAAAGATAAGACAAAACAAATCATCTAGAGGAGGGACATTATTCTGGCTTCACTCTGATGCTCTCCTTCATCAAGATAATTTGTCTTTGCCTTATCTTTGTCCTGATTAAAACTTAATAAAGGATTGTCCAAAAAATATGTTTGAATTTGAAGCTTTTATTCCCTCCAAGAAATCCTCTCTCTCTCTTGGTACAGCTGCAGGAGGCGGGGGGGGGGGGAGAGGGGTGTTGACCTGCTTATTCGAAGTTAGAAGTCCAACCAGTGATATATTATGCCACTTGGACTCCTTTTTGAAAGAATATAAGCATTATGTAACGAATGCTTTTAAAAATCCAAGTAGTCTATATTTGATAATGGGATGTCTCTGTTGCGTTTTTTCATTTACTAAACTATAATTTACTAAAGAGTTACTAAAAATGAAGAAAGAAAACAAAAGGAGGAAAGAACTGCACTGAGAACAGTTGGGAAGGCAGTCTAGATCTTCATTTTCCATCTACTCCATCACGGAGGGGCCCAGAGCAATCTCTGGTCAGGAGACAGAGGGATTGTCCCACTGTTCTAAGAACACAGTAGCTTTCTCTGACTCTTGTTCATGTAGAGACACTTGTAGCACCTGACCAACACAACTGTATCTTTGTTGCTAGCAGGGAGACAACTGCTGTACAAGAGGAGCTATCTTGCACTGGCCATGGGAGAGCAGTGATCACAGTAGAAGCTGATCACACTCCTCCCCCTTTGCTCTCTTGTTAGCTACTAGTATCAGAGCACATGGTTTTCCATGTGTGTCGATGACTCAAATCTTGGTACAAACAAGAGCAGAGAGGGAAATGTAAAAGTCTGGATTTTGTTCCTTTATTATTACCAGAGGACAGCAATTGGATTGCAGGGGAAGGAGTGCTGGTGACCAAGCGGAACAAAGATGCATAATGATTCTCTTTGTTAGAATATTGATGTGCTTACAACCTGTGTTAAAGAGCCACTGCCACAAATTACCAAGATCACCAGGAGCTCTTACCAGGATTTCACACCTCATTATAATTCAGTGTAAAAATATAACAACACAAAACCTCAGTGACAGTGAGTCAACTCATATTCATCGCAACCCCGCAGTTTAGATTGAAACCACCCCTGTGGGATTCCAAGACTGCAAATCTCTAGAGAAGCAGAATGCCTCATCTTGCTGCACCAGGGTGGCTGGGGGGTTGGAACCTCTGACCCTGAGGTAACCAGCCCAATTGGCAAACCAGTACACAAAATATTGATATGAAGGGTATTTGAACTCATCTCTACCTTGTCCCAAAACCATCAACTATTATAATTGTTTGCTATGTCCAAACCACCTGTCTACACACACACAAGCACACACACACACACACACACACACACACACGGATCCTGAATCCTTGGATAGAAGTTATATATTGCCATTGAACATTTAAAATCAGTTCCCCAAATCAAAGAGCTGTGGTGGTTAAAGGTTTGGTCTACTAGCTGCCAGGTTAGTGGTTCAAACCTAACGACCATTCTGAGAGAGAAACTTGAGGCTGTCTGCTCCTGAAATCTTATGGAGCAGGTCTGCTCTCCCCTATTAAGTTAGAATTGATTCAATGGCAGTGACTTTTAGCTAATCAGATTACTTGTACTGGTTCTCATACCAGTAGAAAGATCTATTCAAAAGTTACTGTTGAGTAAATTTTTTCTACACCTTCCTTCTGGAAAAATTATGAAAATAAAGATCTATTTCCTGAAAAATAGGCACACACATTTCATACCACCTTGTTTAATCTTTCAACAACCCTTTCCACATTTCAGAAAATTACCTTTATTCAAAGAAACACAGCTAATTAACTTTTGGAGTCAAATTGGAAGCCCATGCCCTGTTGCTTACTCAAAGCAAAAGACTCTCCTCCAGATGGCATCATTGATATCAGGTAATTGATATTGATTCACTGGTCAATGTAACTCAGTATATACTGAACTCTTAATCCCAGTACCTGTGACTATGATCTTATTTGGAAATAAGTTCTTTTAAACATCTTTTTCGTTAATGTGAGGTTGTACCAGAAAGAATGGCTTTTATATCAATATGAGCTGTATCCATCTTTAAGAGGAATAAAGACACTGAAGAGCACAAAAGAAAAATCATTAAGAAAGAGGCAGGTTTGTTACAACTGTAAGCCAAGGCATATCAGGGGATTCTAGATAAGCAAAAGGATCTTCTTCTAGACCAAGAGGGGGCACGCTTTTTAATGTCAAGGGCCATTTGGATATTAATAACATTATTTGAAGCCCATACAAGATTATCAACCTAAAAATTAGCTTGCTCTATTTGGCCCAATAGTTAATTAACTCACCCCTAATATGATAGTTGAAACTGCTCCTCCTTGGTGAGGTGTATGATACTGGCCTATATTGATGATGTTGCTACGTACAACTGCTTTTCCAGGTTTGTGTCGCTAAGTCTGGGATTAACCACTCTGTGCAATGATATGGTTTCAAAGAATTTCTTACAGGAGTAAGCTGTTCCAAATACAGATGCCTATTTCAATGTAAATCTTCTCAAAATGGGACAGTCATCAGTTATGTAACATTTATAGACTTTAGTCATTAGACTTCACCTTGAACTCATCATTGCTTTGCAACTGACCAGATGTCCTGCTGCAGGTCCCTGGACACAGCAGAGGGTTCCATATTGAACAGTGTAGCATACCATTAGTCTAGTTTCCATGTATCCTTGAATATTCCCTTAAATGCCACAATTAGTTTCCCACATTTACCAGCATATTTGTCATAGAAGGCTTTTTTCTTCCAGAATGGGAAGCTGCACCACTTTACCAAACATAATGTTCTTATCAAGAGGCTGGTCTCTCCTGATAATATGTCCAAAGTATGGAAGACGAAATCTTGCCATTCTTGCCTCTAAGAAGTACTCTCGCTTTACTTCTTTCAATACTGATCTGTTTGTCCTTTTAGCAGTCCATGGTACTTTCAATATTCTTCTCTAGCACCACAATTCAAATACATCAATTCTCCTACTGCTGTCTTCATTCAAGGTCCAACCTTCACTTGCATATGATGCATTCAATGGAGAATACCATAACTAGGGTCAGATGTCCCTTTGTCCTCCAAGTACCAATGTTGCTCTTCAATACTCTGAAAGGATCCTGTGAAGCAGATTTAACCAATGTAATATATCTTTTTGGTTTTTTTTTCAATTATTTTATTGGGGGCTCTTACAATTCTTATAACATTCAATACATCATTTGTATCAAGCACATTTGTACACATGTCTTTGGATTTCTTGACTAATGCTTTGTGAGCAGTGATTGTGGATCCAAGGAAGACAAAATATTTGACAACTTCAGTCTTTTTTCCATTTATCATGATGTCACCAATTGATCCAGTTGTGAGAATGTGGGTCTTTTTTACATTGAGTTGTAACCCATACTGAAAGCTATAATCCTTAATCTTCATGAGCAAGTGTTTCAATTCCTCCTCACTTTCAGCAAGCAAGGTTGTGTCATCTGCATATTGCAGATATTCATAAGTCTTCCTCCAACTCTGATGCCACATTCTTATCCATGTAATCAATGATTTACTTAGCACATAGAGTAAACAAATATGGTGAGAGGATAAAACTCTGACACAGGTAGTGTTGCGGATTTTAAACCATTCAGTATCCCCTTGTTCTGTTCTCGCAGCTGTCTTTAGATCCATATACAAGTTCCTGGAGAGCACAATGAAGTACTCTGGAATTTCCACTCTCCTCAAGGTTATCCACAGATAATTATGATCTGTACAGTCAGCAGCTTTTTGGTGTTTTCTACTTTGAGGCAAGATCCATCTGACATCAGTAATGATGTCTCTTGTTCCACGTCCTCTTCTGAGTCCTGCCTGAGCTTTTGACACTTCCCAGTCTGTGGACTATTGCGATTTTTGTTGGTTGATCTTAGCAAAAATTTATTTGTATCTGATATCACCAATATCATCCTATACTTGTACATCCTGCTTAGTTACCTTCTTTAGAATAGGCACAAATATGGGTTACTTCCCATCATTTCGCTAAGTAGTTATCTTCCAAACTTCCAGGCATAGAGGAGTGAGTGTTTCTGGTACTTCTTCAGCTTTCTGAAACATTTCCATGGATATGCCGTCAATTCCTAGGGCTGTGTGTTTAGCTACCGTATTCAGAACAGCTTGATCGTCTTTCTTTAGCACTACTGATTCTTGCTCATATGCCACTTCTTCAAACGGTGCAGTGTCAACTAGTTCCCTTTGGTGTAATGACTATGTATTCTTTCCACCATCTCTTGATGCTTTCTGCATAATTCAATATCTTACCTATAGAATTCTTCAAAGTTGCATTTCTGGGCACGTTGGAATTTTTTCTTCAGTTCTTTCAGTTTCAAAAATGCTGGGTATGTCCCTTTTTTATTTTCTAATTCTAGGTGTTTGTACATCTTGCTTTAATATTTGACTTTGTCTTCTTGAGCAGCCCTTTGAAATTTTCTACTCAGCAGTTTGATTTTATTCTTTTCCCCAATTTCTTTAGCAAGTCAACAATTAATAGCAAGTTTTAGAGTCTCTTCAGACATCCACTTTGATATTTTATTTCTTCCCTGTCTTAATGACCGTATGCTTTCTTCACATATGATGGTCTTGATGCCTTCTCACAGCTAGCTCTTCGGGTCTTCTGTCATCAGTGGTCAATGTGTCAAATCTATTCTAGAGATGTTCTCTATGTGAAAATGCTTCAAAGCAGCTTCTTCCACCTACGAGGGGAGCCTAGTCCTTCTTTCTTGTCTATTCTTTAATGGAAGACTCTCCAGTATAGATTCCTAAATATTTTAGACACTAAATTAATTTAACTTACCTAAACTTACTCCAAAATTCCACAAGATGAAACAAAACCACCTTAATTTTCATAGCTTTATTCTCACTATTCAGTGCATCTTGAGAACAAAAGTCAACATAAAAAGTAATCAGATCATGACCTTTTCTAAGAAAGTACATTTGCATAAGATGTTGCTTTCATAATGCCTTTTAAATTGAAAATTTATGTTCATATAGTTAGCAATTTAAGTCTTGGCTTAGGAATGTTACTGGAAGTCCCTCCCTCTCCCCAACGTACAGCTTAGTACTAGATAAAATCATCTTTCTACTTTCATGGCTTTAAAAAGAGTCTTGAATTTGCTCGTTATAACATTGCATGGAACACTGAGGGTAAAGCATATTGTATATTCTTTAAGTAAGATCTGTAATCACAATCGGAATAAGCACTTGAGTATTTGTCTATTTATCTCCTATGGTTCTCTATAATCTCACCATACAATAAAGTATATTACTTATTTTCCACATCAAAAATCATGTTTCATGGAGCCAAAAGTTTCACAAAGGTTGAGCAAGAAACAAATCAGAAATCTGACTATTGAAATCCATTGCATATGCTCTTAGTTTTATTAATTAAAAGATTTGGCAATGAATTTTAAGAAATATGTACATGCTACTCTTTAATGATGTCAAATTAAAGCTGAGGATCTTCTAGTAAAGTGAGTTTAAAATTTTATGCCGCTGTTTTATTGTATCCATCTGGTGCCAAAAAGGAACACCAAAATCATATGTGAAGCCAATAGCATGCAGATTTCTGTCTCACATTGAATTGTGTCTGAGCTATCACAGTAGCCATTCAGCTCATTTGGAAACTTCATTTTTACCATTTGAGAACTACAGGGATTACAACCTACAATCTCTTTATTTACTCATGAGTAAACCAAGGCCTGAAGAGCTCTAAAAGACCTGAATTTGTAATCAGATTCTGCATGAACAGTCAACACACCTCCTTTGACATTAAGTTAAGATAAAAATTTCTTACTCTGAGTACTCTATGTCCTGAGTGGCATGCACATAAAAGCAGCTTGCCTGGCATATCACACTCCTTCCACTGGTCCTATTCAGTCTGCGGTTTAGAAGCATTTCTTTAGTGAGTTAAAATGGCACCTTCGGTTCAAGGTTTCCTACCCATTCTCTTTTCTTTTCTTGCTCACATAGAAGAATATGTACTGGGACCATAAGGGCTTGGTTATTCTGTATCAACAATGTTTGCATACTGCTAGACCGCTGGCAAAACTCACCACCATGGAGTGGATGTGCACAAATAGGAAGCCAGTAGGACAGGGTAGAACTGCCCTTGTGAGTTCCAGACACTGTAACTCTTTACAGGAGTATCAAGTCTCCTCTTTCTCCTGAGGAGAGACTTTTTGTTTTGAACTTCTGACCCACTGGTTGGCATCCGACACATAACCACTACACCACCAGCCTGTAGTAGTGCTCAATAAATATCTTTCTTTTGATAAAAAAAAAAGTCTGTGCTATTGTACTAGTAAATGAAATGAGAATATATTAAGTAAAAATGAAATTTATAAGGGGCAAAATGAAACCAAAATAAGAATGCAATCTAAAGGAAATCTTGGCATGAATTCTTTAAAAACTTGACATTTTAAAGCAAAAGAAATGAAATAAAAAATCATTGAAGCTTATCATTTATCCAATGGTCAAACTGAACTTTGATCTTTCCTTCTTTTTCTTTTTTTTTTTTTGGGGGGGGGGGGGGGGCGCGGGTTGCATCACTGCTCTCTGGTGGACTTCCAACATCACTTTAACACAATTATTGACTATTTGTGTGTGTGTGTGTTTCATGGAATATAAAGCTTATTCAAAAATAAGGTAAAATAGAATAACTGAGAAACCTGCTATTTCAACATATCAGACATGTGCATTATTATTTGTATGACTGACGACTTGAAGGTGACAAGAAAGAAATTGTGTATTTTAAGAGACGAGCCAGAATGATTATTTTAAAAGTTGTTATGTCACTTTCTATCAAAATTGGCAAGGAGTCTCAAGTCTTTATATTATCCTTTTTTTTTGGGGGGGGAGGGGGGCATCACTGCTCTCCAGTGGTGGGAGTAGGAGGCCCAGCCCCACTGCTGGAATTGAACCTCCGTCCCAGTGGGCCGCAGTCTTTATATTATCTTATAGGTGTAACTTACCCAGTCTCCTTTTCTCTCTAACTTTATCTCTTGATAACATCTAGCATGTTTATTTGACTCCAGCCAAGTTGGCATCCTTGCTGCTACTCCTATCCAAGACACACCCTGCCTTGGAGCTTTTGAGGAAATCCTCCTTTTGCCTGAAATTCTCTTCCTCAGATAATAATTTGCCTATTCCCTTTACCTTCTTCCTGTCTTCGTCCGAATCTTATTTTCTCAACATGAACTTCAGTGATGCAATTTCAATGCTGTAAACTGTCAAGGATTCCAACTTGGGTGACATTGGACTCCTTTTACGAACTAACAAGGAAAGTCACTGTCATTGAGTGAATTCTAACACATAATGACTTTGTGAGACAGAATAGAACTGCCTCTGTGGACTTTTGAGGCTGGAAAAATTTGTGGCAGCAGAAAGCCTTACCTTGCTCCCCAGGGAGAAACTGATGGCTACGAACCACCAGGACTGTGGTTAGCAGCCCAATTCCTCACCCACTATGCCACGAGGAAACCTCACAATTGTCTACGGGACTTATCTATTTATAACATATTACATAATTTCCTCTTTATTGTGTGTGCAATCTGTCTTCCTCTACTGGAAAGTAAACACTCTTGAATATAGGGATTTAAACTTTGTCAACATATCCCAAACACCTTGAAAAATGCTAGGAATAGAGATATTCAAAAATATTTCTTTAGTTGATGAGAAAATATCGTGGAAGTGTTACGGAGCTACGACTTCATGAATTTGAAATGAAAAATTCTTCCATGTATTTTAGTGAAAATATTAAGTACTTTTCATAAACAATTATGGATATTTCTACTCTTCCCCCGCCTCTATCCATTTACCAACAACCAAAGCATGTTTTTCTGTCACCCACTGGTAATCTTTCTGAGTCAATAAATCCCACTTGGATGAGTAAATAGAAGGAATCATGGGTTTGTTCATATAACATTCCCCTTCAGGGAGCAGTGGTTTTGTGTTGGGCTGTGATCTGCAAGGTTGACAGTTCAAAACCACCGGCAGTGCCATAGAGAAAGCCTGCATTTTATACTCCTGTAAAGAGTTACAGTCTTGGAAAATCACAGCGAGTCATTCTAAGTTGACACTGACTCAGGGGCAGTGAGTTTGGTTTTCAGGCTTCAAAGTGTTTTTTAGCAGGCAAAAACACTACAAAATTGCTACAAAATACCTCTTTAGAGTATTAGAAATTGCTACAAAATACCTCTTTAGAGTATTAGAAATTGCTACAAAATACCTCTTTAGAGTACTAGAGAACAAAGATATCACTTTGACAACCAGGGACTCTTGACTGAAGTCATGATGTGTTTAACTTCTTTATATGCATGGGGAATCCAGACAATGAATTAGGGAGACTGGAGAGAAAATTTTACATCAGGATTATGGTGTTGGTGAGGAATATTTAATATACATGGACTGCAGAGCAGGAATAGATCTATCACTGTTTCCGAACAGCCACAGCCAGGATATTTCTTGGAGCAGAGGGCAGCAAGACTTCATCACACATGCTGGACGTTATGATTCGAGCATATGCCCAGAGATGTAGATCACACTTGGTAAAGGGGAAGGCCAGCAAAAAGGATGAAGACCTTCAAGACGATCAGTTGCCACAATGGTGGCAACTATGGGCTCGAACATAGCAAGGATCATATGGGATAGGGAAAGGCTGCCTTATGTTGGACAGAGGGTTGCTGTAAGTTTATACAGACTCAGCAAGACCTAAAGCCGACAATAACAACAAGAGCTTCCTTCACATGCGTGCAGTATGAGAACCATGAGATCAGCTGCCATGGAGTCAGTTCAGACTCACAGCAACTCTTGGACAGGGGAGAATGGCCCTGTAGACTGCCTGTGTTAGTCCGAGTAGACTAGAGAAACAAATTCACAGACGTACATATGTATACAAGGGAGAGGTTTGTATACGAGAGGAATGGAACATTGAGAAAGCACCCCAACCCAATCCAGGCCAAGCCCACAAGTCCTGTGTGTCTGATACCAATCTATAAAGTCTTCTGCAGATCCACAAGGCATATGCAATGACACCAGGACAACCACAAGCCAGTGGATCCAGAATCTGATGTATCATGGTGATAGAAAATCATCTCAGCGCTGGCAGGGACCTCTCTGTAGTCTCTCGCGCATGTTAGCACTAGAAGGAGTCTCTTTGTAGCTTTTCTGGCTTCAGAGGTCTGGTTCTATCAGGGTAAGTCCATGTGGCTTCTCCAGTGTCCAGGATTCAGGGAGGGTCTGTCAGCATGCTTCTGTGTTGTCTTGCCAGTAGACTGTCTCCAAGAGACTGAGTCTGTAGTCTCTTACCTCCACCGGGGAAATATCATGAGATTTCCCAGAATTCTCAGAGAAAGCCACGCCCACACAGAGGTCTCATGGGCTGTTTCCAGATTGATAGGTTCCACCCCTATACTCTTAATCAAATTGGCACCAGAGTACAGGATCACCACGCTTTCTAAGGTTGAAATCTTTGCATACAAACTGACATATCTTTCCCCCAAAGAGCAGCTGGTTGGTATAAACAAAATCCTGGAAATCATTTCTGAATATTTCAGCTATTTCTCATTCTCACAAGAGCTATATCAATATTTTGTTGGTTTGAAAGTATTATTAACAAATGAAACCTTTCTGAAACTTCTACATTACTTTTTGTAAATATATTATTTTAAAATATCAGTTTATAATATTTTGCGCAATATTCATGTTACAATCATAAGGGATGAGAAAAGATGTCCACTCTAGGCCATTAGCTAGAATTACTAGCATTGTATTCATGATTGCTGATCAAAATACTCATGAAAGCAGTCATATTCATAGATCTATTTTGTCCTCCTAGAAGCATATGGAACTGTATATTGAATGTGACAGCATTTTGTAAATGATATCCCCTTCAGAGTAGTCTGCTGTTGTGCTTGCATAATTTCATGTCAACCTGATAAACGGAGTAAAGGTGTGGGCTAGCCTATCCATTAGGCCACAGTCTGATGATTTCACCTGGTAGGCGTGGCTTTCTCATGAGAATTCTAGGATCTGCCTCTCTCTCTCTTCTTCACTTTCTTGCTGTTGAGACTCTCAGAGAAGTGGAGGAGCCACATGGAAGCCCATGCCTGTGCTGAGATGCTCCCACCACCACCGGCTCCACAAGACTTTTCATCCCCTGGCCTGTGGTATTCTTGCATTTGGCATCATTTCTTGTGCTGCATGAGTCTGCAGAGGAATTTATGGACTAGCATCGGACAATATGGGCTACTATCTAACTTACGGACTTGCTCTGGACCAGACTGGATTGTTGTCTCAATATACAGTTGCTCTTTGATAGAAAGCTCTCTCTTACACAATTATGAGTGACCCTTCAGTTGTTTCTCTAGTCAACCCGGTCTGACACATTTGCCACGTAAAAATATTTCGGTGTGCTTGGTGATGGTTTGTCTACTTGCTGAGAGTAAAGAAACAGCTTAGTTACCTTGTACTAGTCCAAGAAAAATGGGTGGCTTTAAATAACAGAAAGTATTTTTTTTTGTAGGTTAAGAGGTGCTGACTCAAGGGGAAAACTTTCACTCGCTTTGTCTGTTAACTATAAATGAAGATTCTTGCTATTTCTCAATTCTGGGCTGATGATGACTTGCCAAGTCTCCTCTCTCTGCCTGTTTGCTTGCTTGTTTAATCTCTTTTACATGTCAAAAGACATCAGCTCAAGACACATGCTGTACTAATCTTGTCTCCATAATGTAACACAGACAACTCATTCCCTACTAAAATTCTAACAGCCAGCAACAAGAATATGACTTAAAACACATATTTGTGGGAGATCAATCCAACCCATAACAGGTACAGATCATTAAAGAGTGATTGATACACGAATAACTTTGTGCTCAATTGTTCAAAATAAAAAAGATTTAATTTTATAATTAATTTTTCATCAAACTAAGTTGGGCATGCAAAGGGACGTTTTACAAGGATTCTTGATCGACCACTTGGGTAGGGTTGTGGGAGAATTCTTATGGCAATCTCCTGCCTAAATTCCTAAGATTCCTGACACATCTTCTGTCACCCTGACCAAAGCTAGCTATAAAAGGCATTGATAAGAGAATCAACAAATTTTCTTTATATATGAGATGGGCATAATAGAGATAAGACCCCAACTCTAGAGAGAGGGGAGTCATTAAACATCATCCTCTGGAATTCTTTTTAAAAAATAAACAAGTAACCAACAAGGCAAACAGGGTGCAGGAGAATTGCTTAAGTGTAGTTCTTTGTTCTGAGTAAACTTGTTGCTTTCCATGTCTGAAACATTAGCCCATTTAAGATTGAAGCCCTGGCCCACTGTGACTGTGTATGGTGAGAGATGGTTACCCATCGTGCTCCACACTACAAGGTATCTTTGCAATACATTTCCTCCCAGTTATGAGCAGTGGTGGTTCAATGCTGTAAGTCTTGCCTTCCAAGCAGGAGTCTTGGCATAGATATCTGGCCAGTGTAACTTAAGCACAATCATGATGACTACTTCTGTCGGTGAGTCTTTTATGTGAGCAAATTTCAGTGGCGCTTGTTCACCAAAGCGAACTAGGAAGAAAAACTTGATCTATTTCAGAAAATCAATCAACACAAACCCAGGAATCATACCAGCTTGAATTAAAACCCATCACTGGAAGGCACCGGACCAGGTATGATTTGCCACATTGCGCATCGAGTTGCCGTGAGATGGTGACAGCGTCAACAGTTAATGACGACAGAGTCAACAGTTGCTGGCAACAGAGTCAACAGCTGATGGCGACAGACTCAACAGTTGCTGGCAACATCACCACCATCAACTCATTTGCCCATCACAAGAAGGGTCATGCAGATATTTTAAAAACAATCATACATAAAAGTTTATCAGTAGTTGCTCAGACTTACTATCAAAAGCCTTGCAGATTGCAAAAGTCACTGTAGGACTAAAACTTAAAGTAATTAAAACAAAAACACGTTTTTTGACAGGTTTTTCTTTTTGTGTCTGAAAGGTTCAATGACCCCATCTATCTTCAGTGACACTATTTTAGAATAGAAAATAAATGGGGTTTTCTCCAAATAACCTTGGGGTTTTTCTCCAAATTAAGGATAATGTCATCATTATCTTATAGTTGCGGCTTATGAGCCAAAAATGGTTATATCTTATTTTAAAGAGATAATCACAATTTTGACTTTCTTTATAGATCCATGAATTCACCACTGGTAGTCTGCTGATGGTTTCTGAGATTGGCAGGCTACACAACAGGAAATGGAGGAGCCAGATGCAAGATCCAGCTTGGCCAGAAATCAAAGGGCCAAAGAGTGTTCTCTTTCTCTTATGTGAAAGGCTGATGGCAGCTGGGGTGTCGTTAGGTTGTGGCCCAATTGCTATTTTGGAATCTGCCTCCTTCCTTACCCAAGAGTGTCTAGGTGACTTAATCCCTAACCTTCACACCTGGAAACATCTAAAGAAGAGCACATTGAATATCACTCTCTGAAATGATGGAGGCCAAGACCTGAGACAACAGATATTGTGTTAGGTGGTTATGGGATAGAGCAAAAGAGCTAGGTTGAAAGTACAGGCCATGAAGAAGAACTATGGCACTGAGGCAGAGACAGGCAGGCATCCTGGCCCAGGGTGGCAGAGCCAAGAGATTATGTGGCTGAGAGGCTGAGGACTGGACAGAGGCTTTGCTGCTGGATAACGCGAAAGGTTGCTGCCAACCAAGTCTATATTTTCATTGTTTACTGATCCTGAATTATGGTAACTTATCAACTTGCTTAATAAACTTTCACAATTACGAGTTTTGTCTGAGAGTTTGGGTGGCCATTGCATTGACTGATCAAAACCAGCTTAGGTGTAGAGTGGTGTGGAGAAAACCGCTGGTGTCAGAATAGTGCAGAAGGATGGAGGGCAGAGACATGTCTGACCTCTACCACATGGCAATAGGGTAGCATTAGGAGGTCAAATATGGTCATCCATATGCTGTATGTTGCAGCATATGTCTCACATGATGCTCCAGGCAATTCTCCAGCCACCTTCCCAGAGCAGTATCTCAGAGAAACTTTTCAGATACAGCTAGATTTGCTTTATCCAATGAAGATAGAAAGCACCGTAGTGTGACTTGGAGAGGGTTTCAGCAGATAAAAATGAAACAAACTTTCGGTTAGAAATAAGAAGTCTGGTTCTAAATCCACCCAAAGGGCAACAAAGAGAAAACAGCCCCCAAGAGAACATTAGCTCAATAGTGGAAAGAAGGCATGAATGAACCACACACAACACAAACTGATAAGATAGGTAGGTAGGAAAACACACAACACAAAATGTACAAGATGACATTACAGAGTCCACAGATGGATGTAATAACACTGAATATCAACGGACAGAACTCGGGGCATTAAAAGGAAAATGCTAACAGAGTGGATCAGAAAATCTAACCCATGAATCTGCTGCCTACAGAAGACACATCTCAAGCTTACAGACAAAAATAGGTTGAGAATTAAAGGCTCGAGAAAAATATACCAAGCAAATGACAACGCAAAAAAGCAGGGGCAGCAATCTTATTCTCTGACAAAATTGATCTCATGGTACAAGCCATAACAAGAGACAAGGAGGGGCACAATATAATGCTCAAGGGAACAGTAGACCAAGAATCAGTGAGCATAATAAGTATATACACACGAAAAACCCATGAAATCCATAAAATAAAACACTCCAAAAAAATAAAAAAAGAAATCACAAGATCAACAATTACAGTAGGTGACTTTAATACAACACTCTCTGAAAAAGACAGATCGCAGGGAAAGAAACTCAACAAGGAGGCTACAGCTCTAAACAGCACAATTGGACAACTTGACCTGACAGATATTTTCAGATTTTTTACTCAAATGCCAAAAAAAAAAAAAATTCACATTCTTTTTGAAGCCCACATGCCACATTCTCGAAGATAAGCCACATACTGGGACACAAGTCGAACCTGAGTAAATTCAAGCACATAGAGATTATAAGATGCCTCTCACCGACCACTGTGCCATAAGGCTGGAAATCAACAGAAGGACAATGAAGAAAATAGAGGCAAACAATTAGAGGATGAATTATTCTCTATTGCAAAAGGAGTGGGTATTGGCCCAGACCAGACATGAAATCAGGAAGTTTCTAGTAACAAATAAGGATGAAGATCCAATGTACCAAAACCTTTGGGATACAACAAAGGCACTTATTAGAGGAAGGTTGATAGCGCTACATGCACACATGAAAAAACGAAGAGAGACTTGTGGTTGATTTACTGGCACAAAACTTACACCAATTAGAGCAGAGTCAGTAGAACAATTCTACTAATAGAGAAAGGAAAGAAATAATAAAAATCAGAGCTGAAATACAGGAGAGGGAAAACAAGAAAATTATGGAAAAAATTAATGTAGATAAGAGTTGGTTCTTTGAAAGGATTAACAGAATTGAAAGACAGCTGGCAAACCTAACCAAAGAAAGGATGGAATAAATTTCAATAGCAAGGATGAGGGATTACACAGGGAACATTACAATGGGCCCTAATTAAATCAAAAGGATAATTAATCAGACTATGAAGACCTGTACTCTAGCGATTTCAACATTTCACAGAGCGGTCACAGAGAAGAGATGAGCCAGTCAGGGTGCAGGAAAGAACCAATGAAACACAGCTTTCCTTTAACTCTTCAGTACTTCCTTCACCCCACTCTCATGACCTCAATTCTAACTTACACATTGAATTAAACCAGAGCATGCACACTGCTACAGATAAGAGCCCACAACAAGGGGATCCAGGATAAATAAACCCCTCAGGCCACAGGAGCATTGGGGAGTTGGAGGGGGTAGGGGGAGAGAAAGAGGTCATTGATCACAAGTATTATTGTAGAGCCCCCCCCCCTCAGGGTGATGAGTAACAGAAAAGTGGGAGAGGGGTGACAGAGGGCAATGTGAGACAAGAAAAAATAATCTTTAACTTATCAAGGGTTCATGTAGAAAGGGGGTAAGAATTAGGGAGCTGATATCAGGGGCTCAAGTGGGTAGAAAATACTTTGAAAATGACGATGGTGGCAAATGTGCTTAGCACACTGGAGAATTATATGGATTATGATCATAGATGGAAGAACCCAGTAAAACTGTTTTTTTAAAAAAAAGAAGTCTGGTTCTGATGGTAAGAGTGATTCAATGGCATGCAGCTTTCTGATAATCTGCCTCCATGACCTCATCTCAAGTTTTGTGATCCCATTTCTTTCCAGCCAATGCCCTCATGTTAAGTTCAGACTTCATTCAAAATTAGAAAGGCAATTGACACTGAAATGCTGCCATTGTTAGGATAAGAGTATTGGTTTGGTTTTCAGCACTACTTGCTCTGTTGTGGTGAGAAATACAGCTTTCTTTTTTTGTTTTTCAATGATTTTATTGGGAGCTCATATAGCTCTAGTCACAATATATACATACAAACTTTGTGTCAGTATTTGCATCTCTTTGGGGGGGGGTTCTTTTACAACTCTTATCATAATCAATACATACATTCATTGTGTCGAGCACATCTGTACATCTGTTGCCATCATCCTTCTCAAAACATTTGCCTTCTACTTGAGCCCTTAATGTCAGATCCTCATTTTACCCCTCCCTCCCTGCTCTCCTCTGCTTCATGAACCCTTGATAATTTATAAATTGGTGTTATTTTATCATACCTTATACTGTCCGACATCTCTCTTTACCAACTTTTCTGTACTGGTCCTGAAGGAATCATCTGTTCTGGATTCCCTGTGTTTCAAGTTCCTATCTGTACCAGTGTATATCCTGTGGTCCAGCTGGATTTATGAGGTAGAACTGGAATCATTATAGTGTTGGGGGCCAGGGCAGGGAGGAAGTATTTAGGAACTAGAGGAAAGTTGCATGTTTCGTTGTTGCTATACTGCACCTGGGCTTGTCTCCTCTCCGTGAGCCCCTCTGTAAGGGGATGACCACACTCCGCACTCCCCCTCATTCACAAAATTTGATATTTTGTTCTTTGGTGCCTGATACCTGATCCCTTTGACACCTCATGATCACACCAGGGGTGTGCTTCTTCCATAGTGGGCTTTGTTGCTTTCTCTTAGGGCACAAATGACAAACTTCAACCCTGTAAGCACCACTTGAGCTATCATCCTTCTTTTCCACCACTCTGCCTCATCAACCAGCTATCCTGTACTCTTCATTCTGAAAAAAAAATTGTACAAAAGTATCAAATATGCAATCACCCACAGCCTTGACTTTGATAAATATTTGATCCAGCAGTGGTGATAAGTTGGGTACCTCGCTTTGTACTTCACTCCAGGTGCTGCGACCCGAGGGCAGGCTCTGTGAAGGTTATGCATTCAGCTGCAACCCACAAGGTCAACAGTTCAAAACCCAAAATCTGCTTTGCAGGGAAAAGACAGGATTTTCTTCTCTCATAAACAGTTAACCGTCTCAGAAACCCACAGGGGCGCCACTATGAGTGGGCATCAACTTAATAGCAGTGAGTTTGTTTTGGTTTTGGTTTATAAGCATCTGAGCGATTTCCTGTAACTCTCTTCTCCTCCTACTCCTCCCTCCCTTCTTCCCTCCCTCCCTACTCACCTACAAAAAAATAGGTAAATAGATTGAGAGAGAAATGCCTCACATTGTTATGGAGGCTGTCACCCACAGGAAAATCTGTGGGTCGGGCATCAAGCAGAGGTTTTCCTGACCCACCTAGTTACAGAGAGTGTCAAATAAAAACTGGAAGATCAGGTCAGGACGCTGGTTCATGCTTTTGTGGGAGCTAGAGACCCCTCAAGTCTACTGGCCAGGCTACTGGCTTATGTCCCAAGAACCGGAGTTCTGATGATGATGAGTCAAACATAGTATTGAGAACAAGAAAAATGCTCCCCTGCCCCCAAATTCATATATCTACCAAATGCAGGCTACACTCCAAAGGACATTCCTCTAACACCAGATCGCCACATGATGGACAACAACGTAACACAGAAAATAATGACTAGCCAAGTTTATGCATAACATTAACCAACACAATTGACAGACAGCACTTGAGGAAACAAACAAACAAAAACCCTACATCTGTAGTTTGGAACAAAGGTCAGAGGAATGAAGATAAAAAAGAAATCACAGATTTTAAGAAACCGCTGTTAAAAGAACATTGTATAAAAGGCTATTTCCAAACAACAAATGATTTGCTGTCAAGTTGATTCCAACTCACAGAAAACCCATGTGTATCAGAGTAAAACTGGATTTTATAGGCAGCGATCCTTTGACAATAAATCGCCAACCCTTTCTTTCAAGTACGGAGGCAAGGATGGTGAGGCCTCTTACATATTTGGGGCATGATGTCAAGGGAGATCAGTCCCTGGAAAGAAGGACAGCATGCTCAAAAGCAGAGGGACAGAGAAAGAGAAGAAAACTCTCACCAGGATGGACTGACACTGTGGCAGCAGCAATACTCTCCAGCACAGGAACAATTGTGAGCATGGCGCAGAACTTAGCCGTGTTCTGTTCTTTTGTCTAAAGATTGTCCATTGGCCAGAACAGACATCTAAAAGCAACTGGGTCCATTTGAACTGCAGCCTTTCGTTAGTGGCAGAACTTAATCCATTTGTGCCACATAGAGACTCCTGGAAAACTCAGGGTACAGGATTGCATACCCTGTGATCCACTCTCCACCACAGAGGGACCATCACTCCTTCTTGCCTTCTGAGCCCATCCTGGACGAACCTTTAGGACAACTTGAATGCCCCTAAATGCATCCTGTTTTATGCATCCTATTTGATCTCTACATTGAAGTTTCATATAAATATTGCACTATAAATATAAATACACATGATCAAAAGGATGATTTAAATATGTGTATTTTCTTTTAAAAATTGTCGAAGTGTGACTGAGGCACAGCAAGGAATTATGTATTTGAGATAACTGATTTGGCCAGTAGATGTCACCCTATTTCAGCATAACAACTGCTGCAAAATGTTTGCAACTTCCTCACACTTTCATTCTAGTTTGATGCTTTTAATTTAAATGAGCTACAATGTTGAGCACTTTAACCATTAGTATAGCCATAGCTCTGTAGATAATAAACATCATCCTCAATTACATTTTTCTACATAGTCTCTGAAGCCTCCTCAAAGGCTTTTTAAATAGAAACTGTTACCAACTGATAATAGAACCTAAAGAGCTGAAATACAGGCAGTCCTGGCTGGAATGTGTAAGTTAAGTTGAAACCATTGCAAATGGTTCTTACCCTAACTTTAGTGCAAGAAAAGGCTGTGAATTCTTCCCATCATGCAAAAGATGCCTGTGAAGCAAGTGAAGGTGATTGTGGTGAAGGGTGTGTTGCTCTTAGAGACTAGATCGATTATTTCAAAGCAAGAGTCAATTTATAAAAATATGAGTTTTCTGTAACTTAGATATTCACTACCACAGGACTGCCTATTATATTTCACAACAGAATCACTATGCATACTGGAACCTTTGAGGTTTTAGGTTGCATTTTACTTCTCTATTGAAAATATTATTTATAATGAAAGACTCTTCCCAATCCATAAAATAATGTTTACTGTGAAACATCATTATATCTATTCAATTTATCTCTTCTCACAATGTGTGGCATTTTAACCTGTTCTATTTCTTGATTGTTCTGCCCACTACTCTTTCTGAAGAATGTGTAAAGAAATATACAGGAGGAAAACAGTACCAAAGGAAAATTTTGTAATTTTATAATTTAATGTTAAATTTTAACAAAGCCTTTACTTTTCCTTTAGAGGCAAGCAATCAATCCTTGGCTAGTAAGAAGACTCCCTGATGATACTTTTGGTTAAGCACTTGGATGCTTACTACATGGTTAGAGGTTCAATCCCACCAGCTTCTCTGCAGAAGAGAGATGCTGCTATCTGCTTACATAAAAAATTGTTGTTTCAGAAACCTGAAGGAACAATTCTACTACATCAGGTTCTAGATGGGTGGGGTGCTACGTAGAGTCATGGAAATTCAGAATCTTGTTGTGTCTTGCCTTTGCCTTGTAAACATATGCTGTATACCATTCCTAGTTAGAAATCCAATTAAATACAGTATACAATAACAGTATGGCATGACTGGTTAAGGTTAAAACTTGGAAGCACTGGGCTGAGTCCTTCTGGCATCACATAAAAGGATGCTTACACAGTTGGAGAAAACAAAACAAGCAATAAAGTCAGCCTACGTTCCCTTTAAAGAAACCTCTAGTGAATAAAGTCACTTTCGAGTCACATATCTCTAAATGCAGTAATAGCTAATAATGCGTCATTTTCAAGAATGCTAAAATAGTGGCTCATACATGTACAGAACACCTTGTTCAATTTGTTGATTAATGAGAGAATCACAAGGATAGTAAGATCAATGCAAGAGAAAAATCAAGGAATAGAGATTTACCAAGCTTGTCTGTTGACCCAATAACCAAGCTGAATTGTCAGCCTCATCATTTTCCTGGCTATGTAATTTCACAGTGATCTACACGGGGGCCGCCCCACTTGGAGAGTACACACAATGAGGCACAGGTGAGCACACACCAATTCCTTCGCCCCATCCACAGAGGCAAGTGATCCAAAGAGTTAACTCAATTGGAATAGTCATATGCTGTCCAGTCAAAATGGAATTCCTAATGACCATGTTCCCTAGCCTTTGTCTCAAACGCTCCTCATGCAGCCCCAGCTCCCAGCTGGCCCTCGGAGATGATAGCACAGATTAGACCCTCTGTTACCATTTAAATAAGGGGGGGGGGGAGTTGAATGACCAAGGTGCTGAGTAATGACACGAAAGCAAGCAATGTCTAGTGTATAGATCGTCTAGGGGAGGAACAGATGCTAGATAAAATGTCAGTGGAAATCACTGTTATATGTGTATGTTAAAATATGCCTGGTATTATTCTAATAGACTATATGGTTTGTCACTTTTCTCAGAGATTTCAGAACATGGATGGAAACCTGATGAATGGTCAATATATTCCAGGATTTATTGTCAGCAAGACAACCTGTTTATCTAGAGAAAACGCTGTATTTCATTTCAAAACTTTTAAAAGCATGAAGAAATTTTAAGATATAATTAAGTGAACATTAGGAAATTATCTTAAATTCATCGGATTTATGTATACAGAACCTAAGAACGTGAGGTACTCCAACCTCAGTTACCAATTCAACATCAATGCTTGCAGACAGCACACCACTTACACTACCTATTCTGTTCACAGAACTGATTCTGATCCCTAAACAGGAATCTCAAGGCTGCACTTCTTGACTAAGGAGTCCAGGGGAGGGGGGAGGGGGCGCAGTGCACATAATGGGTTGGCACATGAGGCTGCAGTTTCCAAGGTCTGCGCTGTGAAGCTACCAGTAGAGCTGCGGTCCGGAAACCCACAGGGGCAGTTCTCCCCAATCCTAGAGCGTCTCTCTGAGTCAGAACGGATTCTATGGCAGTGAGTTTGGGGAATCGATTCCAGAGCCAACTGCCTCACGTTCCTACTGCACGGCAGCTGGTAAGTTTGAACTGCTGACCATAGGGTTGGCTGTCCAACATTTACCTAAGGTCACCTTACCGCATTTATTCAGTCTCCTCATCATATAATTATGTAATTTAATACAAAAGTGATGCTAAGTTTTCTATCCCGCTTCCAGGATAGTATTTCACTATCCCAATACCAAACAAAAATGAAAGGAATATTGATGTGAATTCTTCTGTTAAATAAAAGTGTGTAAATGCATGGGTGCATTACAGTCACATCTACATTCTCCCTACAACTGAAGAGAGTCCCTGAGAAGTGAAAGGAATGGCTTTGTAGGCAATTGGTCTGTTGTTCAGCCTTCAGCTGCTTCAGTTCTCATGGGTTATCAAGGTCCTTAGGTCAGAAGACATTCTTTATAAGAACATATTGCAACATTCCTAACTTTAAAAGTAGGTGTAATTTTAGTAATAACGTGCCACATTTAAGGTGCTACTATATGCAGCTCTGGTTGTCTTTAATTTATTCATCAATGTCAGGATCCGAAATTTGATCCTGTCTAATTTTTTTTAAGTGAAGTGGTCTCTTTGCATTAAAACATCTGCTCTCCATGATTGCAGGGACTCATTTTTGGCACTGAAGCTTCTCTTTTTGTGATTGAATTTCTTATTCAACCAACTAAAACCTTTGGAAAGCATTTATTTCTGATAAGGCACATCATTAATGGAGTAGTTTGTAGAGTCATTATAATCAATCCAAATCTCTATTGGATCACAACTTAAGGATTCATGTAAAGTTACCAAAGGACTCATGAAAATTAATTTATTCATCACCAAGGAAGCATACAAAATTGTTACTCACGTAGGTTTGATTGTATGGATATGTTTTTCATGGACAAAGGCACCAGCCAGACCTCCTGCTCCAGAATTTAAATACTTAATCAAAAAGAAATAAAATTGTATGAGATTTCTCAAATATATATTTTAAGTAGCAATACAGCGTTTGGTCCATTTTTAAAGAAACTAGCTTTTAGCTACTAACTCTATGTAACAATTAGAGCTTTTCTAGTAAAATATATTAGGTCTACTGTTAAAAGGAAAAGAAATAAAAATAATTATCAAATTGAAGACAAGAACATGATAGTCAATACTATAAAATTAAGCCTTTCAAGGTAAGTTAACTTCTTAATATAACAAAATGCTGTTTCCAAATAAAATGGTTTGAACAAAATACTGGAACTGAAAAAATGGGATGGGTGATTGATATGATTGAATTTTAGCAATTCAACTCAGTACAACATATTATATACAATGATAATAAACTGTAAATTAGATATGTAACATATTTGATAACTTGGAACTTTTTGTTAGAGCATTAATATTGAGAATAAATAGATCATTATCTCCCCCTCCAAAGAGAAATCACTTAAAAATGTGAAAAGTCTTTAAACTAAGGACATTTTTACAGGCAACATTGGCCCAAATTGCTTGCTCAATAAATCATTGAAACACCATGAGAGAAGATTTCCAATTATCAGCTCACAAATGAAGAAACTGGCTTAGAAAGACTAACTTTGCTTCAAGTAACACACAGCTTTACTACTATAGTCTGATTTCAATGCTCAATCATTTAATATCATTTTGTTCAATAATGAAAATACATTATTCCAATATAAATACTAAATTTACCCCAAGAATTATTTTATGCTATCCTATATAACTCTTATTATTAATTAAAATCAGAAAAGACAAAAAAATTATTGTTACTTTAAAACACATAGGGAAAAATATCTCAAATACCTGAAAATGACCTCTCTACCAAGTTTCCATTTAGAATAACAGCAAAATGAAGTCGAGGTCAAAAGATGCAAAGGTAATGAGTGCGTACCTTGTAGGAACACCAGCAGGCAAAGTCAACTCCCCAGTCATGTAAGTGGAGTTCAACATTTCCCACTGCATGTGCAAGGTCAAAACCCACAAAGCAGCCCTGGGGGAGAACACAGTTGTGTTAGTTCGGGTAGACTAGAGAATGCAATTCATAAATACACCTATGTATATGAGAGAAATTTTTATAAAGGGTAATTGTACACTAAGAAAACATCCCATCCCAGTCCAGTCCAAGGTCTTTAGTCCTATATATTAGCTCATGGGTCCAATACCAATCTGTAAAGTCCTCTTCACAATCGTGAAACACACGCATTGATGCCAAATGCAGACCAACCACAAGCCAGTGGGGGATCCCGAGATGTTATAAGTATCTCAGCGCTGGCAGGAGTCTCCACGTGGCTTCTGTAGTTCCATGCTTCTGGCCACATCAGGGTAGGTCCAAGGGGCTTCTCCTCAGGGATGTCTCACAGAGAGCTAGCCTTGTCAGTAGAAAGTGTCCAAGGAAATGAAGAGAGATAATGTCCCCTGCCACCAAGAAGGAAGTACCACATTTCCCAGAATTCTCAGAGAAGGCCACACCCACACAGAGATCTCATTGGCTATCTCCAGATTGACAGGCTAGACTCCCAATCCTCAAATTGACACCAGATTAGGTGACTGACCCAACAGGGATATGGTTGGACACTTGTTTCTTGTTTAGAAAGAGTTGAAATATTTTTTAGGAAACTCACTTGACAACTTGTACCATGAAAAAGGTGTGTCCTTGAATGCAGTGGCTCACAGAGCATGTAGAACTCAGAGTAACCCCAACGCCATTCATGAAACTCGTCAAGTCAAAGGCTCTTCACAGGACTATAAGGTATTCTTTGCCTTTTGCACTCACAGGGCAAACAGTGGTGGGTGAAACATTTCACCTTAGAAATGGCACTACACCGTACAACAGTCATGGTATGGCATGCTCCCAGCCATGACTTCAACCGGTCATCCCCAAGAGACAATTGCACTGAAGAATCTCTTTGATAAAGTGGTAACGGTAATTGGTTTTTCATTTCCTCTCAACACTTTACTTCTCATAGGTTTGGTTTTGCTTGTAGACAAACTTATGAACGCTTGTCTGAGCTTTCAAATAGTCTGGCTGTCTCAGCACAAGACAGTTGTGCCATTAGTTCAGCAACAAGGTGGACTCGACCCATTTCTCATACAGTAGCATTTTCATAGGAAAAAGCAAGCATTCTTTCCATAGCAAAGTGGTCTGTCACTTCAAAGAAAACAACTTACTGTATTTGTTGGCAGTGGTCAAATGAGAGTTTTCGGGACAAAACGAGCATTTTGAAAAATTTTTATTTGCTTCTATGGATTTAATGGGCTTGAACCACATCATCTTTCCATTAACAATCCAATGCTTCTCAGGCATCTAACAGAAAATACTATTAAACTACTCTGATCTTTTCCAATTCCATATCTGTACGAGGACAGATTTTTTTCATGTTTAACTAAAGTGGGGTGGCAGTAGGGGATAGAGGGATGAAAAGATTACATTCAGAAACATGAAAATCCAGCTGGCTCGTAATAGCAAAGCATTAAAGTTATATGCTGCATGTGATTCCGTTTCACTCTTTTTGTTTGTTTTTTGGATAAAATAGTTATTTTTATGTATTGGGGTAAAATAAATTACATTTGTCAGCATTAAGGATTTATTACTGTTATGTTAAAATAAATCGATGAACACATTTAATGATTTTAAGATACAACAGATATACAAACACAAAATTAATAGTTCTTTGAGATTTTCAATGACTTTGAGTGATTAACCATAAAGAATTTTTATAACCAGTTCATTAGAGAATTACCACTTTAGCATATCTTGGTAACTTGATGGAATTGATTTCAGTTAATTACTTTCATGTCACATTCACATCTGAAGTTTATAGATTCACTATGCACATGACTGTAGTAAAATGCATTCAAAGTTTCAATTTCTTTGTTTTCTTGTATTCATGCCCTTTGACATAAAACTTTTCAGTTCCTCTCATTAGAGGCAGGGTACAATTCTCTGACACCGAGAAGAGCCATCTGACTTTTTTTCTTTCTTTCCATCAATAGAATTGACGTGAGCAGAAGGTCCAGGGCCACCTGAGTCACTCAACTTGCCCTTTCTTGCCCTCTGCCATCTCTGCTAGGACAGTTTGGATTTGCCTGCCAACCCAGACAGAAGGTGAGAATGTGAATCAGATGCATCCTTATCTGAACTCAGCCTTGAGCAGGTGTGCCCTGCCTCCATTCCCAAAACCTGGTCGGAGACCTAGGAATGAGCTTATGTGGTCCTAGCAGAATGCCACTAGCTAGTTCCTGCCTAGATCATCAGATGTTAACATGACCCACAAATACACTATTTTTTTTTTATTTTAAAGCCCTACATGTTGATAGTGAAGTATCACTGGCTGACAAGGACAGCATTTTGTGGGAAGAGATAACTGATACATATACCTAGTCTCCCAAAATAAAATAATATTTTATATACTCCTAGAAAAGTTGAGGGTAATTAAAAAACATTGATGTGGGGTTCCAGTTCATGCGTGCAGAGGTTTCTTCCAAACAAAATGTGCTTAATATTGTCTCTACACCCAGTAAATGGTTGTGGACAACTACTTTCAATAGCAGAATTGTCCAAAGTTTTCTAAAAAGTGCCTGCAAAATAAAATCAACTCAAAAAAGTAGATTCTGAGAGGATCTCTTGGGCTAGTAAAAATCAAAGCAGAAGAGTCAGTTCAGGAAGTTGTAGGCTGTTTTTGAGGATTCTCAAGGGGTAATCTTGAGAGATTTTCTCAAAGGCCACAGGATGGCCACTAGGACTTATTATGAAGAAGCTTATGAAAATTGAAAACTGAGTTGATGAGAAAAAAGACCAGGAAAGATACACACACACACACACACACACACACACACAAATGTGGGTTTTTTTTCCAACTCAACAATACATTCTTCAAAAGTACCAATTGCCGCTCCTTGCGATGAAGATTTCAATGGGCAACTGAACCCCATCCCCTTTCAGCCCTGATCCCACCCTTGCTGGTTTCTTCTGGTTCCCTATACTCTTAGAAAATGCTTAAGGAACATAATCGAGGACCCCCAAATGTCAAATCTTCTGTTGTGGCATGGTACACATAGACCAAAGCCGGTGCACTGGGACGTAGTTGGCTATAAGTTGGGCTACAAATTGCAAGGTCCATAGTACAAAACCACCAGCCACTCTTTCTAGTCCTGTAAAGACTTACAGCTTCCGAAAGCCACAGGGCCAGTTCTCTCTACTATAAGGTCACTGTAAGTCAGACTCGACTGGGTGACAGTGAGTTACTTTATATTGATTTATGCACTGGGGGGCAAAAAATCTTAGCGGGGTGATTAGAGAAATCGAAAGATCACCCTCAGAACTATATAATCCTAGATAGAGGGCATGTCATACTTTATAGTTATTGTTTAATAAATCTTCCTTTGCATTTGTTTCAACACTTTTTTGGGGGGGAGCATCACTGCCTCTGGTGGTCGTGGGCACTACCTAGTGCCGCTCCTGAGAGCCGCCGCTGGATTTGAACCATCAAGCCCGCGGACCGCAGTCCCACACGCAACCACTTACGCCACCGGGGCTCAGCTTTCAACACTTTTTAACCACACTCCTATAACTATCACTCCACTCAGGAAGTATGGAGCAGGTCCATAAGATGCAAGGTCTAGATGCATTATATTTAAAAACACAAAAATGAAACTCTGTCCGTCAGTTCTGACTTAGGGCCACCCCATAAGGAGAGCTGAGCTTTACAGTTCTATGGGATTTACTTTGCTGTCATCTTTAGAGAAACAGATTGCCAGGCCTTTCTTTGACCACACCACTCAGGAGGTCATGTCGCAAACATTTAGGTTAAGAGAAAAGTACCTAACATCTGTGCATCTGTGCACTGTGTTATTATATAACACAATCCCCTGTAAGTTCCCCCATCATCAGAATTTGATGATATCTCTATGTTCAATGTGATTCTTTTAAAATTCATGCTTTTGAGACGACAACTTTTATTTGGGGGGGTTACTATACAGTTTAATGGAAATCATTGAAAGTTCACTCAATAAATTATAAAACCTGGATGGTTACATTGTACTATCATTATGTGGCATTGATTCTATTTATGTAAACTGGAAATAGACTGCACATTAGTAGTTTTAAAGCATGATTATGAAGACAGGGTCCAAAGTATTTACAAATCAAAATGCAATGGGCTAGGAATGAAAGATTGAAACCTAATCTACACACAGCTGGGCCATAAGAACACTGGTGCTTTTTAAACTCATGTTCTGGGTAGGAAAACAATTTAACTCATTCACAGTGACAAAAGCAGGTGTTATAGTAAAGCTGCATCATGGAAACCTTAAGTGATTATTTTTAGACTGCCTCTGGATTTTCTCTTCCCTGGTTTCTTGACTTCTGTCCCTGAAGCTTGGATAGCACTCGGTGGGGGGCTGGTAATAGATTGGCCACAGAGGAAGTACCAGCGAACATGAAGGACAAATCGGCCATCGCTACATAGGCAGTTCATCTGAACTGTTGAACCACATGCCCACGGACCAATCCAACTATGGCAGACAAAAAAGAATAATCCCTGAAGCATCGGTTCAGGTAGCGTCTGACCTCGTCATCCATTTGGGTGGGCAAAGGGCTCAGATGCTCCACCAGGACTGCCTGGAAGATGCATGGCAGAGCACAGAGCCAGCGGTCTGAGAGCAGCAGCAATGGAAGATGTTTGGGACAGGAGTCTGGGCCTGAGCAAAGCCTCTTTATGTGAGCCTGATGTTTTATCTAGTGCTCAATTTTTTTTTAAAGAAATAAAGTAAAGCGTCTTATCTACCCATAAGTAAGAAGTCCATTTAGGATCGATCTTTCAACTTTACGTAGTCTTATTCAAACCTTTTGACTTTAGACACTAGCAACTTCTCAAGATCTGGATCTATGCTGCCCTTCTCAGCTACCGTTATGTGCTTTCAAGTGTTTTATAACCTCTGTGGTAGACTTCAGACTTTGACCAGCAAAACCAAATCTCAGTTCCCAGAAGGATGACCTGGAACACTGAATCCATACATAGAATCCACATTCTATGTAAGTAATAATTCTCTCCTAACTTACCATCAGAATCATCTGGCTTACTGCATTTCAAAAGCATTAAAATTTTCCTTATCTAGTTAGTGACTCAGGATGGCAATGGGGACTTTCTATTCCCATCAAGGGACTCCATCTCAGAAAGTCCCAGGGGCAGTTCTACCCTGTTCTATGATAAGGTCACTGTGAGGTCGAATCAACTTGATCAGAGTGAGTGTCAGGTGGAGAATCCAGTGATCTATTTCACATAAAGACACATTTGTGCAGGAAAAAAATTTAACAAGGAAAAACTCATCTTAAAGGAGGTCCATCGATCCCTTTTAATATATTTTACATGTGGGATCTTCTTTGTTCCGTTTACTAAGTGCACATGTAATGATTACATCTCCTAAACTTTATATTCCCTCTCACTCTCAAATGAAGTAACACCGTAGGGGACGTCCCCTACAGGAGTGAACTCAAGGCCACAGTGACATGCATTTTGCCCTGACGACAGGGATGCAAACTTTGACTTATAAATGAAGTCTAACCAGGAAAAAGAAAAAGGCCGCTTGTCTATGGCTGCTTTCACCGGTGCCAGTGTCAGAATTGAGTAGTCATCACAGAACCTTACAGCCGAACAGAAAATGTTTCTATCACGTCTGTTACGGCATAGACAACATATAAAAGAGTCAATTAGATTCCATACTCATTATAGAGGGCCCACATCTAGCATTTCATGAAAGAGAATGCTCTCATTAGTAATATACAAGTGATTTAAAAAAAATTATGCTTACATAAAAAAAAAGAATTACAGAAGAGGTTCTAGATGTGTGCATATTTTCTTTGTGTTTGGGTGGTATGGATTTATGCTTTTCTTCAAAAAAAGAATGATCAACATCATAATAATAATTTTAAAAGAAAGAAAGAAAGCTCACTGCCATCAAGTTAATGCCGACCTTTATTGACCCTACAGGAAAGGACAGCACTGTCCCTCGGAGGTTCTGAGACTGGAGTTCTTCATGGGAGAAGAAAGCCCCCTCTTTCTCACAACATAATGATAAGACGTGGTGATAGAAATGTTGGAGTAACAGGAAAGACCCATAATCAAGCCCCAGTAAAATTTAGAAGTTCTAAAAATCAGGATTTACAGAATAATGTTTACATTTAACAGACATGCATCTGTTTGCTTTTTGAGACGCACTTTTAACAATGAAATTTTGGTAAAGAAAACATTAGTCTTTCTGAATTTGAAACTTTTTTCTCTCATTTCTAATTAAAGCAGTGGCTTATAAGCTTTTTTCTTTTTTTGCAGCTCAGTTTTTTGTGATATGTTTTTGCAGCTCAACTTTATGTATAAACCCCCCAAAAATAGAAGAGGGAGTACTTTGTTTTATTATTATTAATTATAGTTAATTAAAACATATTGATGAAAACACAAAACCTCACATACTATGTCCTATTATTAAAAGACCTGCAGCCAAATATAAGGCATGGCATCAAAAAAAATCACTGGTAGCTTCTGCAACATATTTTGGTGCATATACAAGTATTTCCCTGTAGATAGCTGTGGCAGTCATGTGCTTATGTTAATTTTGTGATTGAAATGTAGGGGTGGAGTCTAGCCTGTTAATCTGGAGATAGCCATTGAGTAGCTAATGAGACCTCTATATGGGCATGGCTTTCTCCTGAGACATCTGGGAAATCTCGCAATATTTCTCTTGTGAAGATGAGAAGGTATCTTCCCCAGTTGTTGAAAGTTCGTCTCAGAGACGATGAATCACGGACAAGACAAGATGGTAGCGTCCAAGAAGCTGGAGGAGCCGGCGGAGAGACCACACAGCTTTGCCCTGATGGAGCCAGACCTCTGAAGCTGGTGAGGACACATGGAGACCTCTGCCAGCGATGAATTGCTTCTGCTGTTGATGGACTCTGAGTCCTGGAAGCAAGGAGCCTTGTGGAGAACCCTGCCAGTGCCGGGATTCTGCAACCACTGACCTGTGACTTCATGAATCGGAAGGAGAATTTATAGACTGATTTCGGGTATATGGGTTAATATCAGACTTATGACTTTGAACTGGACTGGGCTCAATGTCCTGTTCCTCTTGTATATAAACCCTTTCCTTATATCTATATGCATGTTGTCTGGCCTTGGCACAGGAGACTCCATTTTAGGCTCAGTGCCTCCATTTCACCATCTCTTCTGAGGCTCAAACCACGGTTTTCTGGGTTCTCTGGAATTTCCAGGACACGGGCTCATTTCTAAAAACACACTCACCCCACCCTGCTGTAACCCTCCTGTAAAGCTTAACAACTGTCTCCCTTGCGAAATTCAGCTGTGCCCACCCTGCGGTAAACCCTTAGATAAGCTTAACGACTGTCTCCCTTGCGAAATTCAGCTGTGCACATACTTCTCACCAGAAGTCTCCGTCCTGAAAAATATAAAAATGCAACTGTACCCGCCAAGCCCACCAGAGGGGTATAAAAACCCTTCTTTTCGTCCCCTTGGTGAGGCTTCCTCAGCTCACACTCCTTTGAGTTGCCCCCCAATAAAGCCTGCCCTAACCTCTGAAGTGGCCTCTGATTACTTTGCGGCCGAACACGTGTCTATGAAATTTGTTCCTCTTGTCTACCCAGACTAACACAATAGCAGAAAATATAAATTATTAAAATATGACGTCTGATAAAAGCTCTTTAACATAGGAACAGAAATGATTTCTATAAAGTAATCCTTATAATTGCCACTAGGTGGCAGCATCTTAAAAAGAAAGTCCCTAAAACCACATATTTTTTTTGAGACTGTAAGACCTGAAACTTCCTTTTTCCTGCTAAAAGCCACTTAGATTTCAAAAACGTACTTCTTCCACGTGAATTCTTAAAGCTCCTCAAAGTAAGGACCGAGTTACCCCAATCTAGGAACCTAACGGTTTGAATGGAGTCCACCATGACTCAATATTACAAAGATGAGGGCTTGAGGTGTTCTGTCCGTCCTGATGGAAGCAGACTACCACCATTACTACTGTAGAGCGGCTGGTGGGTTCAAACCACTGACCATCTGATTAGCAAGTGAGGCAGTTACATAATCTCCCATCAACTTGAGCGAACAAGTGGAGTCTAGCCGGTCAATCAGGTCATAGCCAATGAAGTCTCTTTGTGGGAGTAGCCTTAAAAAATTTAGGAATTCCTGTCCCCCTCCCTGAAGAGGGGATACACACTCTCTCTGTTTCACATTTTCTTGACCAGCCACATGAAGCTATGCTGATGGCTTCAGAGCCCTGGTGCTGGAGGAGCCACGTGGAGAGCTGCGCCAGCACTGAGCTGCTTCCACAAGACTTTTCACCACTGGCCTGGGATCTTCCTGCTACCAGCTTTGGGCATCACTGGATGTGCCACATGAGTCTGTAGGAGCATTTATGGACTAATGCCGGACAAATGGGCTAATATGGGACTTTGGGGCTACTATTGAACTTATGGGCTTGATCTGGACTGGGCCAGATTACTCTTGGATGTAAGAATCTCTCTTGCACACAAAATTAATTAATTAATTAATTAATTATGAATAGGGTGAAATGTGAATATGAATAATGCATGAAGAGAGTGAAATGCAAACTCCAAACTTAGTGCCTCCCACATGCAATTAAAACAAGAACAAATAAGGGCTGAGCCCCCTTAGCGTAAGTGGTTGAGTGCGGGACTGCGGCCCGCGGGCTTGGCGGTTCAAATCCAGGGGCGCCTCTCAGGGGCAGCACTGGGGAGCGCCCACGACCACCAGAGGCAGCGGTGCCCAAAGAAACAAAAAAAGAACAAAGAATTTCAACAGATTTCTATTCAAAATGGCCTACGGGAGCTGCCATTCATAGCGACACAACCACAGATCAGCACGAATGTTTTCAGTCACCACCACGCCTTGTTGACAGTCAAATCCTCAAATTGCTCCTGCACTCCTTCTTGCCAGCTTGAGTCCCTCATGTGAATTCTGTGTTATTGTAGAGTAAACTTTCCGAGCATGAGTCTGATTCTAACATTCATTGTTTCCCACCAAAGAGCCCTATTAGTTTTAAGGCATTACTCATAATCTCTTAAAGATCATTTTGGCCTAGTATCTTCGAGGTCTCCTAGCCTAGTGGCCATGTCTACTTCACTCGGTTTTTATAGACTTCTCCCTATCATTGGGCCATTTCCCCCCCTCATCTCATTTGCCTGGCTACCTCAGATTCAGGTGACAGGATAACTGTCATAAAAAGAATGTGTTGCCCAACTATAATAGTTGATTGTATATGTTGGAGATCAATGGATTTCTCTACATTTGACTTTTGAAGTCATGGCCTTGTAACTCTCACAAAATGTTTGTCTGGAAATATGCAAATACAATTATTGGTAGTTCACCAAAAGGATCGGTCTGTGTTGTCATCCCTATAATCTTCAAAAGAGTCAGTCTTACAGGTCAAAGGGGGAATTCAGCCCCATCAGGAAGAACCAAGACCCAAGTATAGCTTTTGGACCCAGAGTCTCTATGCTGAGAACTTCGTAGACCCAGGAGACTGAGCTCTGCAATCTCAAAGATTTATGATACTGGAGGCATGGTCTGTTGTTTTTTTAAGCCTTAAAATAGGTTTGTCTTGTGTGTTTGCTGCGCAGTCTCTTCTGACCCAACTGTGAGGAGCACACCGCTGCAGAGGACTTTCCATGCTGACACTCGGGAAGCAGATCTCCTGTCCTGCTTCTCAGGGCACCGCAGGGGTTGCTTTTGGACATGCCCCTCATATGCCCCCTGTTGGTGAAGCAACAGGGACTCCAAGACAATTGAAAAGCAGAGGCATTCCAAAAAAAGAAAAGAAAAGCAGAAGCATTCCACTACCACTGATGCCAGAGGGCAGGATGGGAAGGAGGTCGTGGCATGCATACCTTTGCTTGTCCAGCTTTGGTGATGGCAGGCATGTTAAAGAGTTGGCCTGTAAAAAAATGTACCCCACTGAAAAGAATCACTGCAATCGAGTCCCCTTCTTTCTCAATCACATCAAGGATATCTTCCAGCCTCAAGGTTTCTTCTCCCTAAAAGAGAATCAGGCACAATTTGCATTCTATCCATATTTGTCGCTGCATAGTTCCAATCTGGATTTCATCATGAGATCTTTTCAATCCAAAGAAGCATCAAAGACAACTTTACTTGTTTGCTTTATTTCAGACTAATGGTCTCAAAAACACTTGGTAGATGAGAAGCATTTGAGTACGATTGTTTTTAGTGCTAAGAAAAGAGAATAATGCAAGACATGGTTTCAAGGTGTAAGTTATTGCAAAAGCCTACCTTGTTGGCTTGGGCTACATTAATTTTTGCCAACTTCCTACCTATAAATTGTTTCCTCCTTAGTTCAAGTCAATAAAGCACCAGAAATTATTTTAACATGTTCAAGAAATTGGGACCCTGATCGAAGAGGACAGCAAGGGCAACCGGGATGACATAAGCACAAAGACAATGTTTTCTATCCTACTTTGGTCAGTGAAAAGGAGGCCTGATAGCATAGTGGTTACACATTGGCCACTTGCTTATCACAAAGTCAGCAGTTCAAAACCACTTGCAAATCTGCAGGAGAAGGATGAAGCTTTCTAGTCCCCCAAAGATTTACAGTCTAAAACATCCACAAGGGGCAAGTCTACTCTGTTCTATAGAGAAACCTGAATTGCAATCAACTGATAGAACAGGAGTTTGGTTCAGAGTTGGTGACTAGTGACTGGAGCCTTAAATGCTTGCAAGTGACCACGTAAGGTACAGCTATTCATCCTCCCATGCCCAGAGCAAAGAAGAGTGAAGAAAATCAGACTCATGGAAACAATTAATCCAGATGGCGAGTGGACCTCAGTCTCCTCGACTGGAAACAGAACAGCTAGATGATACCCAGCTACCACATGGGCCGCTCTGAAAGGGGTCCCAACAGATCGCCATGAATCGGGTGAAGGAAAATATTGGGGCAAAATTCAAAATCATAAAAATGACTAGGCTTACTTCTCAGACAGAGATAAGAGGAGCCTTCAGGAATAGTGAATTATTTAATGTGACTCCTCTAGCCAAGGACTCTAACTTCCACCAAATGACATTTTCCTGCACAGTTCTAGCTGAGAAGGCGGGAGATGACACTGATATTCCTCTGCATCATTGTGAACTGGATTCATTAGAATAACACCCTGCTGAGTATAAAAGGAGCCCTCTGAGAAACAGGATGGAGGATTTCACTGCCTCAAAGGAGTGGAGCATGTCCTCTGGACTCCAAGATCCATACACAGTGAACCATCTGGATTTAGAAGACAACTAGGACATCAGAAGGCAAAGCAGATCCAGCAGATCCAGCAGTCAAAGCATACAACATAGAGTGAATTGTCCAGTCATCAGTCATGGGAAGCTGGGTGTTTGGGGCCGTCGGCTGGTTTGTGGAAAGGAGGTGGCTGTGGGCACATAATTGAGGGACCTGGGCTTGCTGACCAAGGAGGGTGGAGCTAAGTGCCTTCCAGCTGAGGCTTACTGGAATTGGATGTCTCTGAAAATTAATTAGAAGAGCTGGATTCACTGACCCATGAAGCTGGTTGACGCTTACAGCAGAAATGGCAGGTCCTTGGGCATGTATTAGAAGCCCTGAAAAAATTTTGTGACTTGTCCTGATGTACAACTGTATCCTGAGAATTTCTCATTTGCACTGCAACTTGTTAACTTCCTTAGTAAACCTTTCATTCACGAATATTGTCTGTGAGTTCTGTGTAATCACTGAAATCAATAATGACTCTAAAAGGTAGAGAATGTTGTTTAAGACAGAACACAACTGAATTCTAGAGACTAGGGCCCTTAGTTAATTTTCTGGCATGGTACTGAACTCCCTATGTGGCTCACCTGGTCTCCAAAAAATAGATACACTTGTAGACAAAAATATTGAAGAGTAAACGTCATATGAAATCAAAAGATGAGCCAGTGCCTAGGGGAAAAGCTCAGAACACAAGAATGAATAGGAAAGGACAAAGGAAAATGGTAAGGAGGAGGAGGAGGAGAAGCAGGACAAGTAGGAGGAGGAGGATGAGACAGAAGAGGAGGAGGAAGGGAAGGAGAAGAAGGAGAAGGAGGAGGACAAACCAAGAGGAGGCCTGTTACATGTACTCACAGCCATCAACACCAGGTATCACAAACTGTGTGTGCACTATTGAATGGAAAATTCATTCTCTCTGTAAACTTTCACTCAAATCACAGTAAGATATTCAAGACAAAACAATTTTGCAAGATAAATTTATCTCAAAAGAAGATCTGTTACCATACATCCTTCATCTGCAAATTACACATACAGTTGACATACAACCTACTCTTAATCAAGACAAAGACCAAAACTTGAATGTAAACAGAAGGTGGGGAACGTCTGTGTGTTCGAGGTTTTATTTGCCTGCATCTCCTTCCTGGCTAGACAGTGGATCACTTACCAAACCTGTGAATGCATTTCGCCTTGATCTCATGAGTATCTTAATGGAAATCATCAGCTTGTTGAGGATGTTTGCTTGATCCAAGCAACTCTATCTTTTAGGTATTCATGATTTTTTTCCAGTGCTAAAATTCACATGACTCTGAGGTGCAGTACACTAATACTTCAGGAGCATATAGTTAACATAATGACAAATTTTCCTTCACTCATTTCTTAATTATTTTAAGTCCTGTGATGTGTCAATTATTCTGCTCCTTGTTAATCATGTATATCAATCAATCCTATCACACACACACACACCTTAATTTCTACTAAAAAACTGGAACTTGCTTATGGAGAGGACTGTGTGTTCTCCCTCACCTGGGCATCTATCAAAATAGAATTGCTACTGAAATTTCTGAATTATTAAGTCAATGTCAAATGTAGAGTGAAAGACTGGTGAGATATGTACATGTACTTGCATGTGCTTGTGCGTAGCAAAATAGGTAAAAGTGATAATGGGATCATCCAAAGTTCTTTATTCTTATAAGAATCTAATAAAATTTGTCTAACATCATTTTTAACTAGGGAAGAAGAACATGTAATATGTGCTAGCATTTTAAATATATAAAGAATTTATGTTAAGCATAACAGAAGTACATTGCTCAGTCATAGGTTCTGGCCTGCTCTAATAGTGCTCTGTTCTAAAATAGCAATACTTGTGTGAACCACCAGAACTGTTGCCCCGAGAGAAATTTTAATTCTTAAGCCTTTAAATCTAAAATTTTAATTTTCCTTAAAATCAAATATTAGTTTATTTTCTTAAAACCAAATATTAGTATATAAGTTTAACCAGCAAAAATGTTTCTTCTTGAGTGCTATGCTTCTCCTTTAGAAATTATGTTTTTGGCATCAAACTCATAACAGCACATGAAAAATTAGATAGGAAAAAAATTAAATAAGAACTTTAGGGGACGGTGAGTTTATGTGAATTGGCAGGAGAAACTCAGGAAAGTGGATGAGAATTGCTGCAGAACGCAAAGGCTGTAATCCATGTTATTGAATTACACAAATAAAGACTGCCTAATTGTTGTGTTTTTCCATGTATATTGTCAAGAACAAAATAAATAGAATAAAAAGCAGTAATAATACTAAAATATCACTCAATATTAGTATTAACTCATGTAACTCTGTTACACTGTCACCATGAATACTTATACTATATTAGTGGCTATATTAATTTATACTAGAAGTTAACAATTTCTAAATGAATTTTTACAATTTCTATATGATTTGTGAAATCAGTGTTCTCTTACAAGCATGAGAAGTGCTTATTCCACTAATTTATTGTAGGTTGGGAAAGAAAATAGAGTTATTTAATTTCTTCAAAGTAGTTCTAGGTGGACAGAAATAATTGCTCAAGCCTTGTTTGAATAGTGCGGGAGGAGGAGGTGCTAAATGGGGAGGAGTGGAGAAGCGGGCTGAGAGAGAAAAAAAAAGTGATGTGGGAACATCATATCTGCAATCAAAAATTTGTCCCATCTGATTTTCTTGGTGCCAAATTAAACAAGCCGCAGAGTTTGTATGTCAGTCTGTACAATTTGCTCAGTTGTTAATGTGAAGTGCTCAGTATTTCAGATCTTGAACAAATGGTCAAACCTAATTACAGGAATCCTTTCTTACCTATTGTAATCTCATTAAACAACTGTTCCAAAGTCACGTTCCCGGTAAGTATGGTATCTGGATTGACACCAGGGTAAATCACCCAACCTTCAAAGTCCAGCCTCTTTCCGTTACGTCATGCCCTTTCGACATCCAAGTGACACACAAAGGAACACATTTGAAGCTCAGGGTGAGGACACATGGGCACCATGCAGAGCAACTGTAATGCTCAAGCCAAGTGGCTGACCTTGAGCCGCATTGAGGTGGTGCATATAGAAAACAGCAAGTGACCTTGAAAAGGCTATGCATAATTTAGCACTTCCATTCCAAATGAAAAATTTGTTGGACTTCAATGTTATAATCAGGAAAATAGTTTGTTTGCTCTATGACCATCTAGAGGAAAATGTATATAAAAACACTTCTGATTTAATTCTTATTGTAAGCAGATTGCCCGGTACAGCAGTATTATAGGCCTTTTAGGTTCTTGTGAAAGTCCATTAAGATAATGAGAAGAAAAAACATTTGAGAAACAGGGAATTTAAATTATCAACACTAAATAAAGGATTGATGAATACATATTTGTGATTCTCTTATACCTCTCTTGGCTTGACGATCCGCATGCTCTTCTCAACATTAAGCCCATGAAGTTGGAGCTGTGACTCAATAGCATACTGGAAAAGAAGGATGGTGCATTCGATGAAATCCAACACACAGAAGCCCAGTGAATAACCACTCTGAAAATAAGCTACAGTGTCACAAAAAAAGGATACTATTACGTCCATGGTCAAAATAACTGAACAAAATGTGCCAGACAAAAAGGAATGACTTAATTATAATTTACATGGACACCTCACATTCTTTGAAACATGGATTATTAGGGATTGATGGAAATTTGGTGTCATCTAGTGTTTGAAGAGATTTTTAGAAAGTTATTAAATCGTACTATGTCAAAAAAAATTTACAAAATAACAAAGTGAGTTGTTTGAGCTTATTATGAAGGAACACAGGACCTAAGAAGAAGAGGTTATTAAAATGAAGAGTTAGTATATAGTTGATTTCAGGAGCACTGAACTCCTATTAAGAGTATGGAAATATTTGGAAAAGGATAAAAATGTTGATCATAGAAAATGATGAAAATAATGTCATTGAATTATACATATTTAAAATGCTTAATTTGAAGCTGTTTATTTACTCAATGAAATAATTTATTTTACTGAGAGACAACTGGGCACAATCTATTAGAAATATATTGAATATTTTGAAATTAATTAACTCCTTTTTAGTATAGTAATGGTTATTGATTTGGGCATAAATAAGTACATACTCTAAAATTACATAAGATGTGGGATATAATAGTTACTAACAAAATGAAATACCAGGTTTCTGTAACATTGAAACTGAAATGGGCTGAGCCCTGGTGGCGTAGTGGTTGTGTGTGGGACTGTGACCCACAAGGTTTGACAGTTCAAATCCAGCAGCAGCTCTCCAGAAGCAAGGCTGGACTTCCTACTCTCACCAGGGCAGTGTTGCCACCCACAAAAAAAAACTGAAATGAACAACAAGCTTTCATATGCCTGAAAAATAAAATTTTATCAACTGAATGGCTGAATAAACAAAATAAAATTTTAATACATCACAAGAAATGTTCTGTCTTTAAGAAATAACATTTTAAATATAAAACACTAGGGGGAAAGTGGGTAGCTGATACCAAGGACTTAAGTGGAGAGGAAATGTTTTGGGAGTGATGATGGCAGCAAATGTACAAATGTGCTTGGCATACAAAGGATGTATGTATGTATTGTGATGAGTTGTATGAGTCCCCAGTAAAATTATCAAAAAATATGTCTAGCACTAATTCTTATTATACCAGACTACAAAAACAAAAGACAAGTACAATTACATTCCTGTTGTGTGTAGTTAAATGGTTCAGCTCTAGGATTTGTATTGATTGTATTTTATAAACGGAAACAGCCACAATTAAGAAAGCATTTATAACTGCATTTGGTGCCGACCAGCCGCTTACCCACTCTCTTCTCAAAGACTAATATATCAGTGTTCCTATCAGTACTGTCCTCCTTAAGCTCACTTTTTACTAGAACACAGAAATAAAGCTAAACTGTATTTCAATGACTAAATCAAAAATATTTGACATATTTTGGGGAAACGTTTCGGGAAACTTTGGCAAAGATACTTGGAAAAGATTAGTGGCTAAAGAGTCAAGTCAACCAAATGGCATGCTGCTCTAGAAAGAGTAGAAAGAATATAAACATAATTTGAAGAAATCCTTACATGATCTGAAGGGAAGGCTTTGGCTTCTAGAAGAATTTTATACCGTTTTGGTGTAGGTTTGAAAAATGACAACTGCAATGAAATAAATTTATTGAAAAACATTAATTCACAATTTATTAATTTTCTCATTTTACATCAGAGTTTCATCTTGTGATCACCAGAAGTTTACAAACATTAATTAATTATGGCTCGATGACACCTGTCGGGAGTACCTGGGCTGATTAGTCTTGACTCTAATGAAATGCAAAAAAGGAGAAAGATGTTGGTTTGGTATATTTATCAATGAAAAGCAAGCCCATGGAAGAATATGAGTCTGATTAAAGCAAATTCTCAAACTTATATTTTAATTGCAAAGTTATATTCCCAAAGTGTTTAATGGTCATTTCTCTAACATGAGACTTGCATGTTGTGCTCTATGAATATTCTACCTTGATTGGGGTATCTCTTTTCTAAAAATAATTTTATCAGGGGAATTTTCACTCATGAGTAGTTTGGTTCCCACTACATACTGTTTCTACTTTTTAGAAATTATTTTTGGTCTATAAGTTTAGATTCATCTGAAAATATCTCAGTCTTCTCTGCCATTGAGTCAATTCTAACTGATATTGACCCTGGGACACAGAGAAGAACTTCCCCTGTGGATTTGTAAGGCTATAAATATTTGCAGAAGTAGAAATCCTCATCTTTCTCCCCTGGACCTGCTGGTGCTTTTGAACTGTGACTTTGAGGTTAGGAACCTAACATGTAACCCATGTTGCCACCTCAGTCTTAGCATAAGATGATTGCCATTTCCAGGCCACCAGGGACAAGTCGCATAATTGTTCATTGGAATCCTATCAGGTGGTCCCTAGACAATGGGAGTGACAAGGTCAACAACAAAAGTAATAACTACTGTAAATGAGATGTCATTTCTCCCCTGGTAGCAACAAAGCTAAAATATCTAGCTGTTCTAGCATTTCCTGGTAAGAATGAAAATAACCTCACAACCTATGTAAAAATAACTAATCACCAGATGTTCATGAACTAAATATAGCAATCACCATATTCTGCAAATGAATGTATATTAAGCATTGAGGGGAAAGGAAACTTACCAGTAGAAGATGTAAATTAACAGTCAAACCATTCATCAGAGCTATTTCTTTCTCGTTGGCTCCTGTAAGGTAAGCATCATAATTTAGTCATTTACATTCATTCTGAAACTGTGCTACTAAAGGGTTTTGGATCAATAAAAGTAGGGAAGTATCACACTGTCATCCTTAAAGTGTTCAAAGATAGTGCCATCCTTTATGTGTTATCACAAAGAAATGAAAGCGGTCCCACTTGACTCATTTTATCAAATAGTGTCTGGATTCATGGGAACACAGCTTGATAAAAATTGTATTTTCTGTTTGATGTAGGATATAAGACCAACTAGAAGGAAAAGGAAGGCTCTGCTTTTTCCCCATGAAAGTTGATGCAGCCTATTATCACTCGGCTTGCCAAATTCCCAAGAGGTACATTTTTTGTAGTATGCTTATCTAGAGATCTAAAAAGGCACTAGGGCCAATCCCATTTTAAGCCAGTTATTTGAAACACCAAATTAAAATGCACCTGTTAGAAAAGAAGGCTTCTTTGTCAAACATAATTCACTATTGGAATAAGATTTATAATCGCTTAAAGAGAAGAGAGCTGGGAAGCAAAGCACAAAGACTGAAATAGCTCTGGGTTTATTCTTAAATGAAGATTATAAATTAAGATAGATGCATATTGTCTGTTGTGGCATACATGCAAAATTAAGATATCTACTACATGATCAAAATCAGATGTCATTCAGTTTAATGAATTTCCACTCCCCTCTACCCCCTCTAAAAAGAGACTCACAGCAGAGGACACTTTGGATACTTAAGAAGTCATACCATGATAGCAACAATAGTACTATTTTATGTTTTCCTGGATTTTTTTATCTTTTAAATCAATTGGAGAAGAGAAATTGGAATGATGCCTGTTCACCATCACTGAGTGGGGGAAGAAGGGGACATGGGTAAAGAAGGAGGTTATGAACGTTGATGCTTTAAGGTGTTAAAAAAAAGTTATGACACAAATCCTACGTTTTGTGTCTAAAGAGATATGTCTGAAAGAGAGTTTTAAACACTAGCAGTAAAATAAGGAATACATGCAATTAGCAGGAAGTTTCATGATAAGTTTACTTAAGGAGAGGTTATTTTCTATAAGCTTATAGGGATTTATATCTCATTAGAACCTCTCAGGGAAGAAATGATATCTAGTTGTGGCACTCACCTAATCTGGTGTCAATTTGAGGATTAAGCGTGTATGAGTGAAATCTAGCCTGTCAATCTGGAGAAAGCCAATGAGGCCTCTGTATGGGCATAGCCTTTCCTTCTTGGAGGCAGAAATAATATCTCTCAGTTCACTTCCATGGAAACTTTCTACTGACAACATTTGCTGCCTGATACACTTGATCATCAGGGCTGATGCCCTGGGAGACATCCCTGAGGAGAAACCACATGGACCTGCCCTGATGTAGCCAGAAACCTGGACCTAAAGAAGTCACATACAGACTCCTGCCAGCGCTGAGATGCTTACAACACCACTGGACCCATTGACTTTCTACCCATCTGATTTGTGGTCATTCTGCATTTGGCACCATTGCCTGTGTTTCGTGAGTCTGAAGATGACTTATAGATTGGTATGGGACATATAGGCTAACATCAGACTTACTACCTTGGAATGGACTGGGTTGGGGTGTTTTTAATCAATGCTAACTTGCTCTTATATATAAATCTTTCCCTTATATACTTATGCATGTTTATAAATTTGTTTCTCTAATCTACCCAAACTAACACACAAGCCAAGGAAAATCTCTTGTTGGCTTTGTCTCTGGGTTTCTGCATTCTATTTGCAAGTCATTGTGATGTGAGAATTTCCTGAAGTCAAAGGACCTGAGCAATATCATTCCAAGTTCCTGGAATTAAATAAAAATTTTCCTAGATATTTTAGAAGGATGCAAATATGATAAGTGCATGTTCCTTACAGTGGTATATTCCTTCTCTTACAATACACAAATCTTTGTGAAATATGATAAGTAAGCAAGCAAACATAAAACCCACCAGTTTCATTACCTTTCTCTACATGGTTGTATGAGTTTTACTGTTACTTCTAAAACAAAACTTTATATAAAGCATCTAACAATTTTCCCCTTGATTCCCTGTTACCTATTTACATGTATCTTCTCTGGAACTGAAAACCACTTATCTCAAAAAAAAAATTCTTCCAGAGAGTCTGGAAGAAGGGAGTGGGGGAAGGGGTGGTCAGGGAGGAAGGAAAATTAATATAAAAAGAGAGAAGAGAAAGGGAAGAATCTGAGGGAAAAAAAGAATCAGAAGAAAAGAAGAGCACCTAAGTTAGTTATTCTAAAGGAAAACAAAACAAAACAAAAAGTCAGGGAGAAAGGAGACTTTCTCTTAATACAAACACAGACATTCAATTTTTGCTTAAACATTCTATTCTAATTAAAATAAATTAAGCTTTTAGGAAATTTCCACCATTAGTCTGTCAGTTTTTCTTACTGTGGTGGCTTCTGCCTTGCTGTGACCCTGAAAGTGATGTCCCTGGTCTTTGAAATGCCAAAGTGAATAGGGCTCAGCAGAGCTCGCCAACAAAGAACAGTAGAAGAAGGAGCACTGGCTCCTACTCGGGAGAGAGAAGGGTTAAAAACCTTATGCATCATCGCAAAGTATTGTCAAAGATGGAACGTCTAACAAAAGATGAGAACATTGTTGGAGAGGTTGCCTGAGCACAGCCCCCCTCGTGTGCAAGAACACTGGAAATGTGACAGAAGAAGAGCTGATTTCTTGGAGGGAAGAACCCTATTGGGTCTTTAGTCTGGTAAAGCACATTGGGAGTGGAGTCTTTGGCTTCTTCCTTTGTGGATGGGGTAAAGGTAAAGAGTAACAACTGCAAAGACAGTCAAAGGATCGAACTTGGAATGTGTGAAGCATGAATCTGGCAAAGTTGGAATGAAATGCATGGAGATCAATATCCTAAGCATTAGTGAGCTGAAATTGATTGGAATTGGTCATTTTGAATCAGAAATTGATATCATTAATTATGCTAGGAATAACACAATCGAGAGGAATGGCATGGCATTCATTAACAGAAAGGATCTTGCTAAATCCTTCATGAAGTACAATGTATTTGTGACAGGATTATATCTATTTGTGTTCAAGTTAATCCAATCAATACAACATTTTTTCAAATTTATGAACTAAACACAAAAATTAATGATGAAGAAAATTAAGAATTCTATCAACAACTTCAGTTAAAAATTGATAAAGCATACATTCAATATGTGTTATTAGTCATTGGCAATTGGAATACAAAGTTGGAACAAAAGAAGAGAATAGTTGGAAAATAAAGACATGGTGATAGAAATGAAGCTGGAGATATCATGAGTTTTGTAAAACCAATAAGTTCATAGCAAATATCATTTTTCAATAATATAAAAGGTGACTATGCATATGGACTTCCCAGAGGTAATGCACAGAAACTAAATTGACTACATCTATGGGAAGACACAATGGAGGAGCTCCACATCAGCAACTGAAATCAAACCAGGAGCTGACCGGGGAACAGACCATCATTGCTTATTGGTAACTTCAGGATAAAGCTGAAGAAAATGAAAACAAGTCCACAACAGCCAAAAGACAACCTGAGTCCATTCCAACTGAATTTTGGAAACATCTCAAGATCAGATCTGACGCATGGAGTGCAAATGACAGAAGACCTGATGAGTTGACTGAGAAAATCAAGAACGTCATTCATGAAAAAAGCACAAGGTTATTAAAAATACAGAAAAGAAAGAAAAGGCTCAAAGTGGGTGCCAGAAGGAACTGAAACTTGCTCTTAATAATTAAACAAAAGAAAGAATGAATGGCATCTTCCATTTTATCACTCATATGCCTGTGAAGGTTGGTCATTGAATAAAGAAGACCGAAGAAGAACTGATGCATCTGAATGATGCAGAGAATATTGAAAATGCGATGGATTACTAAAATGATAGGATGATCTGAATTGGAAGAAATAAGGCCAGACTTCTGCTTAGAGGCAAGGGAGGCAAGACTGTCTTACATACTTTGACCATATTGTCAGGGGAATCCAGTCCAAGTTATTGTCACTCCTGTCTGCATAATCAGGTTATATCCAGTGCACAGAGGAGCCCTGGTGGCTGTGGTTAAGGAGTTGAGTGTGAACGGGCAAGTTAGGTGGTTGGAAACCACCATCCACTCTAGGGAAAAGATTGGGTAGTCTACTTCCATCACTATTTATAGCCTTGGAAGCCCCAAGTGGCAATCATTCCTACTCTTTCCTATAGATTCGCTATGAGTTGGAATTGATGGCAATTGGGTTCGGGATTTCCCCCTGGAATGAATGGGTTCAAGTTACAAATACACTAATCCTTTAGAATTATGGGTTTGAACAGAAAACCAAGGTGTTTGTCTACAAAAATTTGACTGTAGAACTGAGATGTGATCATTCAATAATTGCCCTTCTATCCAAATCCTCTGTTTGATGCATTATAAATTTTATTACTGTGCCTGTAGTTATTATTATCTCACGTTGGGGTGAGCTCTCTGCTCTGCTGATGGTCGGAACTAAGGAGGGAGGTACTGGGTCTCCGTTTTAGTACAGGGCATGAACTCAAGGCACCACCTTTTATCTTCTTGGGGATGTGGTCCACTGGAAAACAAAAACTACATTTTAATCAAAACATTCTTTTGTGTATAAGAACCAGTTTGGAAAAAGAGAGCAGGACCATAAAGGAAGGAGCATCACCAGTAAAACACATGAGAGGTCTCTGTCTGAGAGCTAGAGGTCAAATCCAGAGGCACCAAAGGCTGTGGCACCAACATCACTGTCCAGACCAAAGGAACCAGGCCAAGATCAGCGGCTGAGGCAAGGAAATAAGGACTTTGAGACTTTGAGTCAGAGACTTTGAGACTCTGCGGTAGAACTGCAGGCTCAAGGCATAAGTGGCCAAGAGACCACGTGGCTGAGAGGCTAAGGACCAGAGAGAGACTTGGGTGATGACTGAGGAGAGGTATGGCTGTGGGTCAGTGACTGCTTTCTTACTATTTTCTAAGCCTACTTCATAGTAGCCTGTTAAATTCCATATGAAACCTCCTTTAACTGTTAAATTCCATAAGAAACCTCCTTTAATATTGTCTGTGAGTTCCATATGATCATTGAAACAGATGATCAAACCCAGTTGCAAAGTAAAGTGTCCTGAAATCAGGTGTCAGAACAGGTCAAGAAAGCTGGAAAGGGAAGAAAGGCCTAACCTCAGCCTCAATGCACTAGGGAAGCAAGAGGAGGTCAGATTTGGCTTCTGTGTCTTTTTCCCAATAATGCCTGATGAATTAAGCACTTCTTTTGGAAAAGATTGCAATTTATGCTTACCCACAATGTCAGTCATAAGGCCTGCAATCTTCTCATCTCCTACAATCCAAGGACGTTTCCCTACTTCATGACCATAGATTGCCCTGAAATTGAAAAGAAACTTTGTGTTCATTCTTTAAACATTAACATTAGCAACTAGCAAGTTTCCGAGTTGGGTTTTGAAATGTTTAGCATATATATATATATATATATATACACACATATGTGTGTATTTATATACATATATACATATACACACACACACAAGCTATTTTATTATTTTTATTTTTTTTGTTTGTTTGTTTTGGGGCATCACTGCTCTCCGGTGGTGGGAGTAGGAGGCCCAGCCCCACTGCTGGAATTGAACCTCTGTCCCAGTGGGCCGCAGTCCCACTGCTATTTTAAAACAACAAAAAAGTAATATTTTGAAAATAGTTTTTCTGGGATGAGCCCCGGTGGAATAGTGGCTGAGTGCGGGACTACAGCCCATTTGGCATGGCGGTTCAAATACAGCAGCAGCTCTCCGGGAGCAAGGCTGAGTAGCTCCCACAACCACCAGAGGGCAGTGATGCCCCCTCCCCCCAAAAAAAGAAAGAAAAGAAAATAGTTTTTTCTTGTGTTTATTATGACTTTTCTTGATTTCCTTTTTTTCAATAGCAGAAGGATTTCCCCATACATCTTCTAATTTTTCAGTATTTTAGACTCTGACATGTAGACATGATTGTGATGGTGCACATATAACTTTTTAACAATGAGTGTATGATATGTGAGTTTTATATCAAGAAAAGTACTAACAAAAAAAGGAAGAAACCAAAGTTGACCCATGGTTACCATGAGTGAAAGAGGAAGAGTGTTTTGCTTAGGAGGCATTGAGTTTATGTTAATGGCTGTGGAATAATTTGGAAAAGGATATAAATAATGTTTGTTCAACAGAGTATAATCAATGGCACTATATTATACATGTAGGAGGTGTTGAATTGGAGAATGTTGTGTTATGTGTGTTTCTGCCACAGTTAAAAAAGTTACACTAAGGTAAACAAGTGGCCAACTAGCTCAGAAGCAGCAAAGCCCACCTGGAAGAAGCACACCAGCTTGTATGACCATGAGGTGTCGAAGGGATCAGGTATCAGGTATCAAAGAGTCTGATATATATAAAATTATATCCTTTTAAATGAGGGGGAGTACAGACTGGGGACCCAAAGCCCATCTGTAGGTAGTAGGACCTCCCCTTACGGAAGAGTTGTGGGGAGTTGACCAACCAGTCAGGGTGGGCGCAGTGTAACAATGATGAAATATCAGTTTTTCCTTTAGTTCCCTTCAGGACCAGCAGTACCAGGAGGGTGAAGGGAAGGTGGGGTGTAAAGGGGAAACAGATTATAAGGATCTACATATTACCTCCCTCCTGGGGTATGGACAACAGGAAAGTGGTTGAAGGGAGACATCAGACATCAATAGCAGAAGGATTCCCCATATATTTTCTTAATTTTCAATACTTTAGAATCTGAATAATAATTTATAAATTATCAAGGGAGAGAGGAGCAGGGAGGCAGGGGGAAATAAAAAGCAAACATTTTGAAAATGATGAGAGAAATAAAAGTACAAATATGCTTGACCTGCATTGGATGTATGTATGGATTGTGATAAGAGTTATATGAACCCCCAATAAAATGATTTTAAAGGAATTACACTAATAATAGTACAAGGGGGCTGAGCCCCGGTGGCATAGTGGTTGTGCGCGGGACTGCGGCCCACTGGGATGGAGGTTCAATTCCAGCAGTGGGGCTGGGTCTCCTACTCCCACCACCGGAGTGCAGTGATGCCCCCCAAAAAATAAATAAATAAAAATAATAGTACAAGGAAGAAGAAAATGTTTTAAAACTGATTGCAGTAATGATTGTACAACTCTTCTTGATATGATAGAACTACTTAACTGTATGATATGTGGAATAAGTGCCAATTAAACTGTAAAAGAGAGTTTAGACTATTAGAACATTAATTATATAACGTGGGGCACATGTGGCATATAACATTATTGGTAGTAAAATATACAAAATATTATTTTACGCTGTGGACTGAAATTGCATAGTAAATTACAGTTACAACCTGCACATTGTAGAAGTGCATGACATATAACTATAATCATGATGCCTTTTTAGATAATTAAATTTAGTACCAGTCAAGGTCAACACTCCTTCTTAGCCAAACCTCTACCAATTTTTAATCTATCATATTCCTGCTCAGTTATATTGCCATGAAAATTATCAGAGTAAACAGTATGGAATAAACACAAGATGCACAAAATAACCTAGCAAGACTAAAGAAATTTCCATCAAATAAAAAAAAAGAAATGTGAAAAGTGCATCAAAATTAAAAAGGATTAAGATAATGTGCCTTCAACTGCTGTTCTATCTTACATGAGAGGTCTTTAAAATTCTGCTGAAAATGAAAGTAAAAGATCCATTTCAGGGTCCCCTTGTGGATTAAGCCTCCGTGAATCATCTCTATGAACTAGGCACTTAAGTGCCTTTACCATCAAACGCTGTGCTTTGATGGGCAGATGACTGCAGAGGGAGTTAGATTTCAATGTGATACCTCGTCATTTGATTTCCCTTTCGACCCGTTGTGTATTTGTGTATCTAATGGTCTACATTTTCTATCTAACGGTCTTGCTATGCTTTGTCATTGTTGTTGCGTTTTGTTTTTATTTATTTTAATATGTTTTTCTCCCTATGAAATGGATAGGTAAATCTATAGTGACAGCAACTGGATGATGGCAAAGGGGCGGGGGTGGAGATAACAATGAGTATCAGAAAGAAGAAAATCTCCTAAAATTAACTATGGTGATGATTGCACAGCTCTTTTTAATATGATTGAACTGTTGGATTATATGATATTTGAATTATATGTCAATGAAACTGTTTTCCAAAAAAGAATAATGAACATTTTGAAACTACCTTGTATAACTCTACATTTTTGTTTTAAACAGAACTCTAATTTTTATTTTAAAAACATAATTTTACGGACCAAGTGTCACATTTTTACCTAACTACAATTGGGACACCTTACTTTTTGGAAAAGGCCTTTCCCATCGCTGGTCCTTAGAAGGAATTCATTAGGGGTTTAATCCATAGCGGGGGGGAGGGGAGGTGGGGGGGAGGGGGACTGCGAATGGATTTTGGGTGTTCACTGTCATCTGCAGCCTTTCAGAAATTGGATGTTCAAACTGGAATTTTAAAACCATCCATTCCCTTCTACAAGTTTGGTTTCCAGAATTTACAATTCTTGAATCACATAAACTGGTGAGCTGCTTCTACATGGACGTAGTCAAAGCCTCCTTTAAATTTGCTGCTTCTCTTAGGAGGAGAAGCCCTTTAAGAAGAAGGGCTGCGTGTGTAAAGAGGAGCCCCGGGGTGCATCCAGAAGGTCAGTCCTTTGAATCCACCAGTCATGGAGCAGGAGACCAGTGGGGCTTTCTGCTCTTGTAAAGAATCAGTCTCAGAAATTCACAGGGGCACATCCACCCTGCGCTCCAGGGTCACTAGGAGTCTGCCTCCACTCCATGACTGTGGGTTTGCTTGGGGCTTGTAAAACCCCAGATGCTATTCTCTTCACCACATTTGGCTACCGCAGTGATCACTTCATTGGCTAAACATGGGGCAGAGCCATGTCATACAAAAAGATTTGCAAGTTCCTCCTTCCTCTTCCTTTCCCTTCCTCCACCTCCCTTCTTTATTTCCCTTCTCCTCTGTTGTTTGTGCTGCTGTTAACCGCCTCACTAAAAAAGGCAATAATGAATAAGCAAACTAATCAGGTCTGGTCCCTTAGAACATTAGTGTAGAAAAGACATCAACACCGACAAATACATATGTGGTGACACACACAAATATGTAACCAATATGCTAAAACAATTGTGCAGTATCTCATGAGTGATTCTCATTCTTCACGACTATAAATAAAGATGTTTTAACTTTTGGAAAAACCTAATTGCTCTTAGATTGGGGCTACAATTAAGTGGGAACTCAAAATCCATTTCTTTGTCTATGGCTTATCTATATTCCTGATTGTCTTTAAAGGCATCGTTATCATTTTATTGAAAGTTATTATAAAGTACCTCCATGGGAAATACGGTAGTTCTATTGATATTACCACTAATGTAGCCACTGGTATGGAATTTTGAGCTCTATATATTTGATTGCTATGAACTTTTAAAAACCCAAAGATGTTGTAACCATGGAAGTAATAAATGGGTCTGTGTCCTGTGTGGCCTGCAGTGTTTGAATCCAAGCTGTAAGCTTAGTAAGTTGCCTGTGGCGATCTGATGAGCTAACACTTGGAAGTGTGTGTAAGGGTGGATGGGTGTTTTAGCCTTTGTTGACTTTCACATTTAAATAGGCCTACTGCGGCCAATTTCAAATTGCCAACGAAAATCCTGAATACTTAGCATCTGGCTCTTGTCACCTGGTCTGAACTAGTTCAGAGCATTATGAGTTGTGATGTCCCATTAATTAGAAGCTACCGGACCCAATTTTCCACATCTCTAAAAGTCAATGGTGATAATAATACGTACCTTAAAGGATTTCTGTGAAACTTAATGAGATAATATGTGTACTAGAAATTGGCCCATGGAAGATATTCAAAAAACATGCTTATTTCCCCCTCTTTCTGATTTTCATTCATAATGTCAATCTAATGTGAAAATTACCAACATGTATATGTGGTGTATAGCACAATTTTAAAAAGTAATGCTTTGATTACCATAGAAATGCTGATTTAAAAAGAGGGTTTGTTTCACAAGTGCACGGGACAACAGCCCCCAAGGCCTCTCTGGGCACGAAATGCTGGGGCCACTTGGGATTCGGAGGCCCTCTTGAGGGCTGGCTGCTGCCAGCCTAGCGTGGTATCTGTCCCCTTGGTGCTCCGGAGGGCATGACGGCCCCTTAGCGTTAGCCTGCCCCAGCCTACAGTAGGGAGGAAGGAGGTCCTGCAGGCCCTCCCCGCCTGCCCACAGCTGGCCTTCCTGTCACAGAGGTAGGGGTCCCCGTGGCCACAGAATCTAACCCTTCTTTGCATGAAGCAGTGTTGGGTATGCACACATACACCCCTTCAACCCCGTCTCCCTCATTCTTCCTTTCTCTAATCCCTGTGACTTTCTTAGTCCTGGTTCTGCCCAGGGAGGCTTCTCCTGAGTCTTTTTTAGAGTTTTGTCCCTGGGAGGGGGAGAGACTCCGGTGCAGGCCCTCGTGCAGTGTCTCCCTTCTGGAAGGGAGGCCCCATGCTTTGTAGAGAACAAGTGACTTCCCTCAGGCCATGCTTCAGACTCTGTCTCCTTCATCTTTTTATTCTCTCCTCCACTGTCCTGCCCTCCGCTTGCCCTGGGCCTACGCTCAGCACCGGTACAGATATGCACGTGCCCAGGGCAGTTCCTAGGTCTGGCGAGCTCTCAGGGAGGAATTAGATAGCATTCCAGCATCCCCATGCCTGGCCACCTAGTTTCATCCTTTAGTTGCCCAGCCCAGGTCTGTAGCCAAGCCACAGGTCATCCGTTCCCTCATGGCTCCAAAGTCAGTGCTTGGAGCAGAAAAACAGGGCACTGACAGGAGACAACACGTGTCTCTCTCTCTCTCTCTCTCTCTCTCTCTCTCTCTCTCTCTCTCTCTCTCTCTCTCATATCAGCATTTGCCCTCTTAAAGGGGACTGCATCCTGGTTGGCTGGACCTCTCCAGACCTGGAGAAATTACTGCGCCCTCCTCTGCTCCATAGTGTCTGAATGGGTGGATGGTGGGGTAACTCAACACGCTGCTGGGTCCCTTCACCAGCTTTTTTGTATCACATCAGCTTCCTTTTGGAGGAGGTGACGTGAAAGGCTGAAAGAGGAGAATCGGAGAATCGTGGTGTTGGCTATACTGCTGGAACACACCGCCCCCCCCCCATCTTGCCTCCTCGCTCCCCCCCCCAGCCCTCAGTCCCAGCAAGACTTGCCAGGCGTCATGCTGGTGTCTGAAGGGGAGAGCTTCATCCCCCTCCTCAACGATAGCCTAGGGGCTCAGGGAAGCTGAGGGCTCTGGGGAGGAAGAAATTGGAGGGGGGCAGGATAGGGCTGGGGCACTTGACCAACTGCGAAGTTCGGACACATCATTCCATCACCCCACCCCCACCCCCCCTTAAGCCAATGAGCTGGACTTCAGTTCTCCCCAGGCCGTACACACTTTTAATTTACTTGCGAGAAACAAAATTGTACTTTCACTGCAGTATCTTGTATTTTTTATTTGTGCACAGACACATAATGGCTAACAGTGTTTCTTTCATTCCTTATTCTAGAGTTAATCACTCTAAAATTGTTTGGTAATGTCACTTAGTGTAATTAATTGTAACATATTCTTTTAAATAAATTATTTATTGATGAAACTAAAAAAAAGAGGATTGGGAGGGGTAATAAGATTAAACATATTCTTTGCCCTCAAGAATTAAAACGGAAAGGGTAATTGTTTACTATTATTATTCATATTGTTATTAGACAGCCTGTAGCTTGCCTTATTTCTGAATTCCAATACCAATAATAAAGACAAAAAAATTACTATGAAATGGCAATTAAAGGCAGATATTGGATTCTTTTTATTTTAATCAAATAGGGCTTCAATTAGCAATTAGCCTTTGCTAATACCATAATACATGTTATTACATTTGGTAGTAAAATTCTATGTTCCACCTCAGAGAATTGATATCTCAGGGTATTAGCCACCTCCTCCTCACTGTGGTAGACCCAGCACAAATCACCTTTAGGGACACTTCCTGCAATGCTTTTGGCATCTCTCATCTTTTAAAAAAATCTTACAGATTATGCATCACATTTTGCCCTTCTCCTAGCCTGGGGTAGTGAAATAATTTTTTATAGTGATACCTAAAAAAAAGCAAAGTAAAGTCACCTGACTTTAGAAAGAATTGTTGTAGATTAAAGTGCCATTTGCAATATATGTGCTATTGCTCTTATTCTAAATGGTTCTAAATACTTGCAGCAGAGGTCCAATCTGCTTTTATTAATACAAGACCGGAAAAGGTAACATGGAAAACAGTTCACTCATCACCGCATGTCAAAAAGAAGTTATTTTGACATATGATGACCATGTGTCACCATGTGTTAACATTGTTTATAACAAGCATCCTGCTTTGATTTTAGGTCTCTTCCTACCCAGAAAAAAAAGTATATATATATATATATATATATATATATATATATATATATATATTACATAAACTGCAAAATTTTCTAATCACACTTTTCACCAACCTTTTCCTTTCCTATTCAAAACCAAACCAAAACCAAATGCACTGCCATCTAATTGATGCCAACTATTGGGCAGAGTAGAACTGCCTCTGGGAATTTTCAAGACTATAGCACTTTCTCAAAGCAGAAAGCTCTGTCTTTCTCCCATAGTGGTTTTGAACTATGGACCTTGAGGATTGCAGCCCAAAGCATAACCACGATGGCCCCAGGACTTCTTTCCCATTCAAAGTCCGGGTTAATTAATTTACATTTCAAAAGCTATCATTGGCTATAGATGAGTGAAGGGATAGTGAAGGGATAGAGACTTGGCAAGATGGCAACTCCAACCTGGGTAGAGACTGACCCAAGCTTGGCTCTGCTCCTCTTCTGCTCTTTCTACATCTCTCTCTCACTGCTTTACTTCAAGCCATGTTCTTTCTTTTGAGAATCAGAATGGTCTCCCTTGATGTGAACTATTTGCCTAGGTATTTAGCATGACTAAAATGACTGCCCCAGAACTAAAGCAAACTCCACTTAGGGTCAAATTACAACTTGATAAAACCTCTACTTTTCCTCTGCAGAAACATTTTAGCATCTTAACCCAAAAGGGACAAGGGGCAAGATTCTAGCTGGTGTGAGGTATTGTTTGCTAAAAGATATAAGCGTGTTGGTGCAGTTTGATATAGGAAGTTAGCTTTGGTGGACTTGCTTTTGGAGTTTAGGAAGTTGAAGTGTTAATTGTAGTTTAAACATCTTGTTGTAACATTTTGTCTTGTCCTGTCTCATGCTTGTGAGAAATCAGCTCTTGGTTTACCCAGCCTGACGAGACCCTCTCTCTAGCCGCAATTTGGATCACTATGGAGTTTTTTGTTTTATATGCTCCTGAGTCTTCCAATTTGTGAACCATTCTTTCCGTAAAAATGCTTGCTTTTGCTTTGAACAGAGAGATAAGACTGGAGCTGTTATGAAGATACGTGCAAAATAACTTCCCAGCTAAGTCCACATGGAAAAAAACACACCAGCCAGTCTGATCCACACATGACAACAACAGAATCCAAATATGGTGACGGGAAAAAGACCAGAGGTTAAATTGTGAACACCCAATTTGTAGAAGGCGATGGAGGACAGCGGAGCCCCAAGCCCAGCTGCAGACTGTGAAGTCAAATGAAACCTTCGGCAGATTGCCTTTGGCCACAGGTGAGGGACTTCAATGACTTTTGCATCAAATAGAAATTATTGTTAACTTGATTTTGGTGGATCAAACCACGGTATAAAATGATAATTGAAAAAAATGATAATTGATCAGTTGACCTCCTTCTTGACCCAATTTGAATTTGCCCTAGGCTCAAGTATTTCTCACATGTTCCATGGCAGAAATTTCTTCTCTGGCTTTTTAAATACTGACAGTGGCATTTTTTTCTTACTCCTTATTTGTATTGTTAGCTCTATTCTATTACAATTTCCTTTGTACTGTTTTCTTTGGGCTTTCATTGTTTTGGTCAGGTTTCCCAGTTTGTGAAGCACAGAAGGAGTGGATGTCCAGAGACAATAACTGAGGCCAGGGCTTGTGGGACTGTGTGGGGAAATGGGGGATTGGGAGGGTGGGGAGAAAACCATGAATGTGGGATCCAGGAGGTAGCATTTGAACTGACGTATATGCCATTCTTAAGCAACTTGAAAAAAGTGACCAGATTTTAAGTGAGACATCATTGCCTGGGGTGGGGGTGGGGGGTTCTTGATTAAAAACTTGGTCTATATGGAGCAACAAAAATTTTCATAGAATGCAAAAATAGTATTATAATATATTCATTTTAATTTTAAAATGCCACGGGATGTTATTGAATTGTCAAAACGTGGGACATCGGGCCACTTTACCATGGAAGTGTATGACATGTAAATACTAGAACAAGAAAACTACTAAAAAAGAAAGAAAGAAACCCAAATTGACCAATGGTTACCATGGGTGAAGGAGAAAGAGGTGTTGTTGTGGGGCCATAGAGTTTGTGTTTGTGGTAGTGGAATAATTCTAAAAAGGATATCAATAATGGCAGCACAACAAAAGGAGTATAATCTGCGGTAATGAATTATATATGTAGAAGTTCTAGAATTGGAGAACGTTTTGCTGTGTATATTGTTGCCACACATCTAAAAACTTACATGAATAACAATGAGTACAGGGGAAAAGAAAATAATCTAGAATTAAATGTGGCGAATATTATACAACTCTTCTTGATATGATTAAATTACTGAATTGTAAGACATGTGGATGAAGTGCTAAAAAAAAACTGTTAAATATTTTCAAAGAAAATATGAAATGTGGTCCTGCTTTTCAAGAGCTCATAAAGCCCTAAAGAAAGCAAATCAATCCAATTTTCTGCTCTTACTTCACACACCCCATAATCTCATTGACAGCCACTAACAGTATCAATAAAATTACTGTCATATGCCATATGATATGCACTTCCTTCATTGATACTCTTTTTCACACACATTGATGTGCCATATAAATGATGATGCCTATAAAACTGGCAGTTTTTTCCTAATATATAATTCAGTGACCTATTTTCTTCTTTAAATAATTCTACATGAAATATCACCTTTCGGGCTGAGCCCCGGTGGTGTAGTGGTTGTGCGTGGGACTGCGGCCCACTGGGATGAAGGTGCAATTCCAACAGCGGCTCCACAGGAGCAAAGGCTGGGCCTCCTACTCCCACCACCAGAAGGCAGTGATGCCCAAAACACACACACACAAAAAAAGAAATATCACCTTTCTTGGAAACACTCTAAAGGCATAACTGTAGGTGCTCTTACGAAATTGATAGAATGGCATCTTTCTGGCAGATTTAGAAAAGTCAGTGATTCAAAGTATTATGTGGCTATGTCTAAGACTATAACACTATTTCTCAAGTTGCCTTACTGTTTTTAGAGCTGATGCAGCTGTCCCTTCCCGCTAAATTTCTCCTCGCTGTGATTATTAACCCACGGGGTCCCCTTAAATAATTGAGATTATCTGTAGGCATTTATTATAAGATAATTTCCCTAAAAAATGCCTTAAGCTTTTTGCTTACTGAGTCTAGTACACCCACAGGTCCCAAGCACATTGTTCCTTCTTACAGTTACAGCTCCACTTATCTACAGTAAATCACTATGTGTCAAATGAATCAATTAACCTAAAAAGTATTTCATTCCAGAATACTGAGAATATCAACATATTGTCATTGATTTCACAAAGCGAATGAATTTCTCAAAGTAGAAGGTTATCAATTATTTTGGACATCACAACGTTGAACATAAAAATGTAGAAAACAAATAGAAGACATCCAAACAAAAATCAAGATAGACAAATAGAATGAAGCTATTTCACCGTTTTATCTTGAATAACTGGAAGCTGCAGAACTTTGATAGGAGTTGGCTCCTATGTTGTTAATGAATGACAGAATCAAGCTGCATTAGGACTCAACTGTCTGCCTTATGGACAGAGTGGAGTGGAAGAAATAGGATGGCACCATGACTGAAACATGTACAATGGGTTAGATATATGAGTTTACATGATGGGTTCACAGTCCTCTGACCCAGGCAGTGAGGACATGACTTAGGACCTGGAGGGCAGCCCAGCACTGATGCCACCAGGTGTCCTCCATTATAACGAGAGTGGTTTAATTCTATAGCTAACTCTGGTAAATGGTATGTCTGAAAGGGGCATGACAATAAAGACAAACATGTTTCTACTTTACAGCCTCGGTGACAACACTATGTGCAAACTCTCGCTTTTTCAAAGCATTTTAATTTGCTATTTTTATAATACTATCATTTCATGTTACTTTTAAGATTATCATTTTATTTTTATTATTCTAAATAAACTATTTAGATAGCCACTGGCATATTTAGTATAAATCACATCTCACTCTTCCACTTATTCTTTAATAAAGTAAAATAGCCAAAAGGATCTGAATAGGATATCATGGAAGTATCTTTTGTAAATGCCACGAGGAAATAATAGCACAACCTTGAATGATTATCCAAAGACAAAGACCCTTTCTAAAATTCAAATTCGTACTGTCTAATCTCAGGGATGAGTTGAACCAGAATGTGAATGAATTACTGGATGTAAAAACTATGATGTGCTCTGTAGACCTTCACTCTTATTAAAATAAAATGTTAAAAAAAAAAAAGAACAAAGAATTCTACAGCACAGAGAAGATTGAGGGAAAAGGCAGATTCTGATTCAATGAAGATACCAGCATAGTAAGTAAATCTCCTTGGCTAAGAACAAGTGGAGTATCTTTCTCAATAAATCCCCCCCCCCCCCATTCAGCCTGTAAGCCAAGGATTTTAAATAATGAAATCCAAATCCAAGGAAGAAAAGATAGCAGAGCTTAAAGTATGAATACTCGGTTTGCTGAAGTCTATGGAGGACAGTGGAAGGTCAAAGTCCATTTCCAGGGTTCTCACGTGGATTAAACCTCTTGTGAATCTCCTCTAACCATTACCCAGACACATAAACAGACTTGCTGCCAGGAGAGAAGAAGGTAGAATCCATTGTGAGTTTACATAATGTAGTTAGGTGAAATTGTAACACCTTACCATTTGATCTCCTTTTTGACCCATTTTTGAGTTGTTTCAGTTTTCAAAATTTTTAACTTTCTTTTTGATTGAGGCTTTTCTGTTTTGCTTTGTCATTATTGGTTGTGTATGTCATGTGTGATTTTTATGTATATGAAATGCAAGATAGGTACATCTATAGCGACAGTCGCTGGAATGGGGATTACCTAGGAGTACGGCCAGGGAGATTAAGGAAAAACAGGCAGCTAACACCAATGAGTACAACAGGAAGGTGTTTTGAGGTTGATTGTGGAGATGAACACACAATTCTTCTAAATATAATTGAATAATTATATTGAATGATCTTTGAATTATATGCTAATACACTATTTTAAAATTCTGTTCTGTTTAGAAATAGATGTACTCCTAGTTCAATCAATCCTTTTTTCAATGTTACAGAATTGTTTTAATATGACCTTTCTAGGCATAATTTTGTAATACTGCAAAATTATTCATTGAGATTATCCAAATAAGTTGCATAAAACTCATACAGAATTTTTTAAAATCCAAACACAATGCAGTCTACTCATAGCAATCCATAGAAAACCTATAAGGCAGCTGTGGTAGTCATGTGTTTATGTTAATTTCATGATTGAGATGTAGGGGTGGAGTCTAGTCTGTTAATCTGGAGATAGCCATTGAGTAGCCAATGAGGCCTCCGTGTGGGCATGGCTTTTTCTTGATACATTTGGGAAATCTTGCGATATTTCCCTCGTGAAGATGAAAAGATATCTCCCTTGTTGTTGGGAGTTAGTCTCAGAGACGATGAATCGTGGACAAGACAAGATGGCAGCATCCGAGAAGCTGAAGGAGCCGGAGCAGAAGCCACACGACTTTCCCCTGATGGAGCCAGACCTCTGAAGCTGGGGCGGCCACATGGAGACCTCTGCCAGTGATGAATTGCTTCAGCTGTTGATGGACCCTGAGCCCTGGAGTGAGGAGCCATGTGGAGACCCCTGCCAGTGCCGGGATTCTACACCCACTGACCTGTGACTTCATGAGTCAGAAGGAGACTTTATAGACTGATTTCAGGCATATGGGCTAATATCGGACTTATGACTTCGAACTGGACTGGGTTGGGATGCTTTCTCAGTGTCACATTCCTTTTGTATATAAACCATTCCCTTATATCCATGTGCGTGTCTATGAAATTTGTTCCTCTAGACTACCCGGACTAACACAGCAGCATAGAATTGCCTTGTGAGTTGCTGAGACCCTTGTGAGTAAACTCTTCATAGGAGTAGAAAGCCCGGTCTTTCTCTTGCAGATGGACTCATGGTATTGAAGTACTGACCTTGCAGTTAGCAACCCACCTCGCAACCACTAAGCCACCAGGGTTCCAAAACTCATACAGGATTATGTAAATTAAGTGATGGTGACCTAGCGAGGCCTCTGGACCAAGGGCCTGGAATCACTGCACTGAGAAGTCATAAACCCAGAAGAAAATTCAGATACTAAAGATGGTTACTGCTGAATATGAAAACAATAGCAACATTTGCTCATGCAGGCCAGAGGTGAGGGTTCCCTGTGTGGGTGTGTACCGGTAGAATGCTATTCAAGGGTCTATGCTCATCAAGGCATAGCTGGGTGCCTCGGGGCAAAAGACTTGTCTTGCAAACTAAAAGAGCTGCAATATTTGCTTATGGAGAGCGAGAGAGAAGCCAGCGTGCCCCGATGCAAGATCAGCTAGCAGGACAGTAAAAGAGCCCACAAGCCCAAGGAACATGGCAGAAGCCAGCAGCAAAGACTCAGAAGGAGGACTGTGACAAAAGGTCAAGGAGATTTTGTGCAGATGCCTTTAAGCGCCAGCAAGGCTCAGGAGCAGAGCAGAAGCCTACAGTCCTACCTACCCACCTCCACCTTCACCTTCCTCCCCCCCTCCCCCCCCCCACACTCACAAGCAGCGTGGTGGTAGCCAAGTGGAATGGTGATGTAAACCCAGCATCTGACCTGGACCATAGAATGCTTATCCAGGAATGAAAGATACTGGATGGGTGGGCAGAAGGTGGGGTAGAGACGGAACCAGCTGCAAGGATCTACATGTGACCTGTCTGGAGGACGGGCATGGGGGAATGGGCTGAGGGAGGTGTCGGGCAGGGTAAGATACGGCAGAATAATAATAATTTATAAAGTATTGAGGGTTGATGGGGGAGGGAGAGCAGGGGAGCAAGGGAGGGGTTGGAGGAACCGACACCAGGGACTGGGGGAAAGGGCGGATGTTTGGAGAATGATGACGGCAGTGGATGTGCAAGGGTTCTTGTCACAGTATGTTTATTTATGTATTGGAAAAATGATGGATGAGCCCCTAATAAAATGATTTTTAATTTTAAAAAAAGAAGGAACAGGTAATCTGGTGAAGAGTGTGTGGTTTTTCTTTGGTAATGTTATGACTGTTCAATGGTTGCTTTCTACAAAAAAATAACAATGGCTTTTACTTTGCCAAAACTGTGTTAGTGTCTTTGGTGTCCAGCCTGATTGTAGATGATGAACATAAAAAGGCTGATACCAGTGGGTGCACGTTTCTCATTCCTAGCAGTGTAATGCACCCCTAGAGGTCTGAAACACAAACTGTCTCAGGTGCACCGACGACAGAAAAACAGACTTCTCCTTCAGCAACTTTTTGTTTCATATGTTGTTAATATGGTTTACTGTTATGTGCTGTCCATTCAGCTCCAACTCATAACCACCCTGTGTACAACAGAATAAAAATGATACCCAGGCTTGCTCTGGTTTAACTATGATTGGTTTGTGTAGGTCAATCATTGTTAAGTACTGTGTATTGTGAATTGGTTCAAACCTGTGAGAGCCGGGGGGGTGCATCTTTTAGCCTTACATTGAATACTATCCTGTTGTAATCTATAGTTTTCATTGGCCAATTTCAGAAGTCAATTGCATTTCTTCCTCACTCTAGAAGCTCTGCTGAAACCTGTCAGCCATGACTGACATTGTTGTATTTAAAGTGCTGTGGGTATCTCTTTGAGGGAAACATGCAAGCTACCAAGTACAATGAACTGATCGGCTGATGGTGAAGATACTATCTATAGTGGGCTGCTAACTGCAAGGTCAATAGTTCAATAGCCAAGAATGAATTATGAAAAAACTAAAATCAATCTCAAACATCAACTCCTTGTTCATCAATAAAATGAAATGATTACATATAGTTTTGATGGGTCAATATGGGATAGAAACTTGCATTTTGATAGGTTTTATAAGTTTCATCTTTGCTCTATCACTACTGGCCATGCAACCTTACATTATATTTGAGATTCTCAGCTTATTCATGAATAAAATGAGATTATTGAATTATATAATTCCTAAGAGTTTTCCATAATATAAAATATTTTGACTCAATTATATACTTTTGTACATATTGAAAAATCAAATTAGCAAGGTTTTTAAAATTCTTGTTTGAGATATTGAAAGATAGCTCTGAATGAAATACTTACATTTTGGCCCACTTATCTAATTCTTCTTCCAGATATGTTTTAACCATTTTGGGTTGAAGGCCAAGAGAATTTCCTGAGAAGTAGATAGCATTTTCATCCTTATTCACTAAAGATAAATCAACTGAAAGAGAAGAAAATGTAAAAATTGTTTATGTGATTAAGGAACATGCTTCCATTTGACATTGCTAATGCAGTGTAATCAATTAACATAATCAACTTCATGAAGGATAATAGATAACAATTCCTCCCAGGATAGCATCAACTTCTCCAATTTTTTTTCTTTTTTACATTTATGTTCTAAAATACAATTTTAGAGAGGGCATTCTTGAGAACTCTTACCTTTATTGTAGTCCCTGAGAAAAACTAAATCAGCAACCACTTCCAGTAATAAATAGCCAAAGCAATAGGAGGGAGTTAAAAACTGTTTTTACCAAAAACATATCAGTCTAATTGTATTAGAAGGACAGTCTAGCAAGTACTATCCTTCTGTGTCAATTGATATCACTAGATGCATAGATATGGCATATTTTTATGCATAGAATGGCATATTTTAGAATTTAGAATTTTTAAATAAAATATTATTTACGTAACTGAAATAAACATGTTTGATTTATACACAGTCAGGATCAAATTGATGGCAGTGAGTTTTGAGATATATTGTATTTTTCAGACCATAAAACACATCTGGCCATAAGATACACTCAGTTTTTAGAGCAGGGAAACAAGAAAAAATACTCTGAAGCAAATAGTACCAGTATACCGAAATATTTATTAAAATAAAGCAAGATACAGTAATATTTGATAGTGTAAACTCAACAGTGGTGTTAAGAACCAACATCACTTTCATTAACAATAAGGGGAGGGGTGCGTTTTGTCGATCACGTGACCTGACGAACTCGGAGACTCCAGGAGGCAGGACTTCCCCTGAACACACTGCAATCCCACACAGCATGCAAACAGCATCAGACAGTAAGCAGGCTCACGGGATCATAAACAAATGGTCTGGGGTACCATACCTTCAGACCATAAGATGCACCCTCATTTCTCCCCCATTTGGGGGGAGGAAAAAAATTGCATCTTATGGTCCAACAAATGCCAGACATATCAAGGAGTCCTGGTGGCACTGTGGGTTAGGCATTGGATAGCTAACCAGAGTATTAACTTTTCCAATCTACCAGCCATCCTATGGTAGAAAAATATGGCCACAAAGATTTACAGTTTTGGAAACCTTATGGAAGTTCACACTGAGTCCGAATTGATCTAATGGTAATGGGTATATACATATTAGAAGATACAGTTGCTACAGCACCTGGCTGCTAATTGGTAGGTCACCAGTTCAAATTCCCTGGGCACTCAACAAGACAGGATGAGGCAGTCTCCATTGGTAAAGCTGTAGAGCTTCAGAACTCCTATGAGGTAGTTCAACTCTGTACTCTAGAATCACCAAGAGTTAGAGTAGACCTGATGAGAGCAGGCAAGGGGGTTTGTATACCCATGTCACAGTCCCTAGAGGGGGCAAATGGCTCTTGCTCAAGAGTTACTCTAAAGACTATATATCCCTATCTCCCCAGTGGTTGCACAGACAAAAAGACCTGTTGATTTGCTTCTGTCATGAATACAGCCAATAAAACTCTATAGAAACATTCTAATTTGTTGTACTTAGGGTCCTCAAGAGTACAAATCAGCTAGACAGCAACTAACAGAGACAAAAACATACTATTTCATGGTAATTGATATGTGATGCTTTGGGTGTTAGATGGCCTGAGTTGGTTGGACTCAGAGTGTCCTTCACTACAAGAGAACAAAGCATGAACTATTCTGCCATCCTCAAAATTTTTTGAATGTCTGAGCCTACTGTAGGAGTCAGTATGTCAATTTATTTCATTGAAGGTAGTCCTCATTTTCATTGATCCTTTACTTTACCAAGCATAATGTTTTACTTTTTCCAGGAACTGGTGAAACCTGACCAAAGCACAGGAGATAAAAATCTTACTGCCTTTACTACTAAAGAGCTTCTAAGGCAGTACTTTCCTCCAATAAAATAAATAAAATAAAATAAAATTCTTTATAATTTGAATTTTCTCTATATCAGCTTATTCAAATAAATCATAATTATATTGAGTTATCTTTCCTACTCTTCATCCCTCTGATTGCAAACAAATAAGAGTTTCAATAACAAACTAATATATAAACTTTAAAGTGCATAGGAATCATTTGGTAATATACTTGTTTATAGTTCAGACTTCTTAATTAAACCTTTAAAATACTTTTAAAAACATAACATCTCTTTCAACCTTACTGCTTTTACAGCTTCTGAACCTCTATTTCATTGATATCTTCTAAGCTTGACCTAAGAAAAGAGGTGTAAGTATTGTTCACACATTTAAATTGGATTCATTAACACATCTTTGTTGACCTACAGAAAAAGAAATAATGTTTTGATAGAAGTCTTTTATTTATAATTTGGACCCTTTAATCTATGTTCTATGATTCAAATTTAAACTAAGCATTCAAAATAAGTACACATTGAAGCCTAAGTCTGCTCTGTGTGATGCAGGCCCTCAATGACCTGTGATGAGGAAGCAAACAACAGATTGTGAATCTCATTGTCTTGTTTTAGTTTTTCATTGTTAATGCTTTTACTAACAAATAGGTACTATGATCTCATTTAGAAAGCTGATTTGTAAGTGTTATTCAAGGTGAAAGAAAAGCAGAACTGGGGCTGAGCCCGGTGACGGTAGTGGTTGTGCGTGGGACTGCGTCCCACTGGGATGGCGGTTCAATTCCAGCTCCACAGGGGCAAAGGCTGGGCCTCCTACTCCCACCACCTGAGGGCAGTGATGCCCTAAAACCAAAAAAAAAAAAAAAAAAGCAGAACTGTAAATCTAATAATAAAGTCTTAGTTCAGTCAAAAGTGCAGCTCTATATTTCCTTTCACTACATTTCCTTTCAAGGTTGAGTAGCTTATTTGTTTATAAAGCCTCAAATCACATCACCTGCATGATGCAAGTAATCAATCAATATTATATAAAGTGGTAGGAAAGAATACCAACAAAATAAGCTTCGCACAATGATTAAAAGGAAATCCATGATCTTCTCTTCAGTCCCATGTGATCTTAGCCATATGGAAGATAGGCAGGACTTTAAACTTTTGAGCCTCTGCTTCTCTTCTGACAGAAACGTGACAAACAGATTTGTTATTAGTAATCCATACTCTTGTCACCAAAGACCAGGAAAGAGGGCACTAAGGGCTACAAGAAAAGTCTGAGCACCAACTTCACAGATAGATGCTTCCATAATATGTCAGCAGAGCAGCCCGTCTTCAAAGAGCCAGATGGGTAAGAGCAAAGAAGAAATAAAAGAGCTTGTATGCACAAGAGCCAAAACACAGCTTTGCTACATCTCACCTGAAATATAAGCTGAAAACAAAAACAAACAAAACTCCTGGTGGCCATCAAGTCAATGTCTACTCAGGGGTGACCCTAGAGGATAGTGTACACCTGTCCCAGTGAGTTTCCAAGGTGGTAAAGCTTTATGAGCAAAGAAAATCCCCATTCTCTCCCCTCGTACCCCTCCATCCCCAACAGAGCAGCTAGTGTTATTGAATTGCTGACCTGGCATTTAGTAGCCCAATGAAAAACCACAGTGTCTCCTGTAGCCAAAGCTAAAGAATTAGAAGCACAGCTCTTGAAATGGATGGAATTACCAAATTGAAATATTCCAACAAGCCAATGGGGCATTAGAAACACACATTCTTCTTGGCCAGGAAATTTGGAAGATGGCTATTTGGCCAACTGACTGAAAGAGATCCATATGTGTACCCATCACAAAGAAAGGTGGCCCAACAGAATCCTCTGTACATATTTTTAATATCACTTGCAAGTAAAACTTTGCTGAAGATTAGCTAACTATAGTTGCAGCAGTTAATTCACAAGACGCTGCCAGAGGTTCAGGACAAATTCAGAAGATGTGGAATAAGTGGTATCATTGCTGATGTCAATGGATTTCGGATCAAAGCACCGAGTACCAGAAAGATGTTTATTTGTGTTCTATTTCCTATGTGAAGGACATTGACAATGTGAATCACAATAAATTATGAACATCTTTGAGAAAAATGGCAACTCCAGAACACTTCATTGCATTCATGGGGAACTTTTTTTTTTTAATTTTATTGGGGGCTCTTATAGCTACTACAACATTCAGTACATCATTTGTATCAAGCACATTTGCACACATATTTCCACATGCATTTACCAATATTTTCCACCTGAGCCCTTGATACATGCCCCTTTAAAAAAAAACCCTCCCCTTTCCCTCCCCCCCTTTTTAAAAAAATTGATCATTTTGTTGGGGGGCCCCTACAACTCCCATCACAATCCCCAACAACATCAGTTGTATTCAGGCCACTTTTACACACCCATTGCCATCATCACTCTCAAAACATTCTCCCTCCCTCCAGGCCCCCATTATCTGCTCCCTATATTACCCTTCCTCCCCCCCTTCCCCTTGAACCCTTAGTAATTTACAAATTATTTTTTCATCCTGT